>PVJS01039712.1:0-18774 GCA_004027185.1 Glis glis | reverse complement strand
TGGGAGGCTGAAACAGGAGGATCACAGGTTCGCGGCCAGCCTCAGCTACTTAGTGAGGCCCTCCACAACTTAGTGAGACCCTGTTTCAAAATAAAGAATAAAAAAAAATAGGGCTGGGGGTGTAGCTCGGAGGTATAATGCCCCTGGGTTCAATCCCCAGTACCACACAAAAAAAAGAAATTAACAATCTTTGTGCGTGTGTGCAAAACAATAGCTTAAATGAGCATAAATATCTGGGATTTTTGTTTTATTTTTACTGGAAACAACTCAGATGTCCTTCACTGAATAAATGGTTGAACTGTGATAACATCCACACCATGGAATATTATGCAGCAATAAAAAGGGACAAACTATTGATATACACCACAACTTGGATGAATCCCAGAGAATTATGCTGACTAAAAAAACAAAAATCTTAACAGGCTGCATACCATATGTTCCATTTATATAGCATTCTCTAAATGACAAATTTATAGTGATGACGAAGCTAAGGAGTGCCAGTGGATAGGGATGGGTGGATGGAGCAAAAGAGTGTAACTGTGGAAGGTCATCACATGAGGGGTCATTGTGATGAAACAGCTCTGTGTCTTGACTGTGGTGGTGATTGTTACAGAAATCTATGCATGTGATGAAATGCATAGATAAAACACAAATATGTAAAATCTGTAGGAGGTTTTGGATTATATCTGTCAATTTCTTAGTTTTGATATTGAAATAACTTACATAATGTTCTCTTTTTTTTTTTTGCGGTACCGGGGATTGAACCAGGGGCATTCTACCTCCAAGCTACACCCCCGGCCCTATTTTTTATACTTTGTTTTTGAAACCAGGTCTCACGAAGTTGCGGAGGCCCTCACTAAGTAAGTAGCTGAGGCAGGCCCCGAACCGGAATCCTCCAGTCTCCGCCTCCCAAGTACTAGGATTACAAGTGTGCGCCACTACGCCTGGCACATAATGTTCTTATTGAGGGAAACTGGATGAAGGATACCTAGGACTTTGCAACTTCTATAAATATGTATATATATTTTTTTCTTTTTTTTTTTTTTGCGGACCGGGGATTGAACCCAGGGGCGTTCTACCTCCGCACTACACCCCCGGCCCTATTTTTTATACTTTATTTTGAAACCGGGTCTCACGAAGTTGCGGAAGCCTCACTAAGTAGAGAGAGAGAGAGACAGACAGACAGACAGACAGGGAGAGACAGAGAGAGAGCTGAGGCTGGCTGTGAACCCGGATCCTCCAGTCTCCGCCTCCCAAAGTACTGGGATTACAAGCGTGCGCCACCACGCCCGGCGTTATAATTTTTTTAAACTATAAAATCAAGTACAAAAGTTTCTATTACATATATGTGGTTTTTTCATAGTGTCGGGCGGGGAATGTGTGTTTTTATTGTTTGTTTTGTTTTTTTGGTCTAGGATGGAACCTAGGGGCATTCTACCTCCGAGCTACACCCTCAGCGCTGTTTTATTTTTTTATTTTGAAACAGGGTCTCACTAAGTTGCAGAGGGCCTCACTAAGTTGCTGAGGCTGACTGTGAACCTGTGATCCTCCTGTCTCAGCCTCCCAAGTACTGGGATTACAAGCGTGCGCCACCATGCCCAGCTGGAATATGTGTTTTTAAACAAATACCCTCTACAAAATGTCACTCATATGTTTTATATAATTCATGTGTGTCTCCTTGTGTGTGCGTGGTACTGGGGATCGAACCCAGGTGCGTTCTACCTCCACACCATACCCCCAGCCCTTTTTATATTTGGTTTTGAAACAGGGTCTCTCTAGGTTGCTCAGGGTTTGTTATGTTGCTGAGGCTGTCCTTGAACCAGCAATCCTCCTGTCTTAGCCTCCCAAGTAGTAAGGATTACAGGCATGTACCACCACGCCTAGCCATTTGTGTCATTTTTACTGAACCATGTTCACACGTATCTGAGCATAGTAGGAAAAAACTCTACACCAAACATCCAAGGTACAGTTTCTGTTTTCTCGCATGCCATCTTTCGTCAGGTTTTTTCTCACCCTCCTTTAGGTAAAGCTTTCTCTTTCCAATCCTTCTGCCTATGAACTAGAAAGAATGTTTTCAGTCATCTATATTATTCATTGGTCAGTTGCTATAACACAGTTTGTCAAGCTATTAAATTAAATATTTTTAAGCCTATCGATTATCTGTAAGATAAAAAAAAAAGGTTTTATCCCCTTGTACCAACATATCAAGCATCAGACAAGCAGATGAACTTTTTTTTGCGGTACTGGGAATTGAACCTAGGGACATTCTACCTCTGAAGTATACCCCCAGGCCTATTTTTTATTATTTATTTGAAACAGAGTCTTACTAAATTGTGGAGGGCCTCACTAAGTAGCTGAGGCTGTCTGCGAACCTGTGATCCTCCTGTCTCAGCCACCCAAGTACTGGAATTACAAGTGTGCACCACCATGCCTGGCCCAGCAGATGAACTAATTTGGATGGGAAAGGGAAAATTAAATACTTCAGTCACACTCATTACTGTATGAGCATACCCCTTCTAATATAATACTATTACATGTTTTAAAGCAGTGGGGTAGGAATGTGGAGAAGATCAAAAGTAAAAGTGTTCACCAACTATAAGAGATATGCCCCCCCCTTCAGAACTGTGGATGGAGCCCGGGGCATTCTACCTCTGAGCTACACCCCCAGCCTTTTTTTTTTTTTTTTTTTTTTTTTTTTGCAGTACAGGGGATTGAACCCAGGGGCGTTCTACCTCTGAGCTACACCCCCAGCCCTATTTTTTATACTTCATTTTGAAACCGGGTCTCACGAAGTTGCAGAAGGCCTCACTAAGTAGCTGAGGCTGGCTGTAAACCCAGGATCCCCCTTGTCTCAGCCTCTGGAGTACTGGGAGAGATATGCTTTTTTTGTAATGTAAAACAGATGATCCTAGCCAGGCTTGGTGGCACATGCTTGTAATCCCAGTACTTGGGAGGCTGAGACCGGAGGATCCGGGTTTGCGGCCAGCCTCAGCTACTTAGTGAGGCCTCTGCAACTTAGTGAGACCCTGTTTCAAAATAAAGAATAAAAAAATAGAGCTGGGGGTGTAGCTCAGAGGTAGAATGCCCCTGAGTTCAATCTCCAGTACCGCAAAAACAAAACAAAACAAAAAAAGATTATCCTATACCCATTTTAGTTTGTGTTTATGGTATGAGATAGGGGTCCATATTCTGTGTGTGTGTGTGTGTGTGTGTGTGTGTGTGTGTGTGTTACTAGGGATTGAACCCAGGGAGATTTTACCTCTGAGCTACACCTCCAGCCCTGTTTATTTTTGTTTCTGAAGCTGGTCTGAACCTTGGATCCTCCTTTCTCAGCCTCCCAGTACTGGGATTACAGGGCCCTGCCACCACACCAGGCGGAGAAGACTTTTTTCTGCGTTGAATTGTCTTGGTTCGATGGTTGAAAATCAGTTGAGCAAAAAATATATGGGTGTTATTTCTGAACTCTAATTCTCTTCCATTTTTTTACGTTTGTTTTTGTGACAGGAGTATGCCATTTGATTGTATGGCTTTTTGAAAGCAAGTTGAAATTGGGATGTGTGAATCTTCCAATTTTGTACTTTTGTCAAGTTTGGCCCTTCTTAGTCCCCTTTATGTAGTTTAGGATCAGCCTCCCAATTTCTGCAAAGAAGTCAGCTTGAATTTTGATAGGGATTATGCCAAATACATAGGCCAATTTGGATAGTGTTAACAATTTAACAATATCTAGTGAATTTTTTAAAAATTTAATGATTCACTTAAGGAGAATGATAATCTCATTACATGTTAACACAGATACCTTATTTTATGACAAATAGCTTTAAATAATGGCATTGTTGTACATTTTTGCAAATCTCTTTAGTGTCTGGCTTCTTAGAAGATGGCTGAGTTCTCATATTTGCTTTTGCATTCACTGCGTTATGATATGTGGTTTTGGTTGAAATATTAAGACAGTGGGTGTGGTGGTGCACGCCTGTAATCCCAGTATTTAGGAGTCTGAGACAGGAGGATCGCGGGTTTGAAGGCAGCCTCAGCAACCTAGTGAGGCTGTCAGCAACTTGGTGAGACCCTGTTTTCAAATAAAAAATAGGGCTGAGGGTATAGCTCAAAGGTAGAAGCCCCTCCCCTGTTCAATCCCCAGCTCCACAATTAAAAAAAAAAAAAAAGACGATGATATGGCCACACACAGATACAGAGCTGAATAGGGGAGGACCTCATGGACCCTTTGAAAGTATCTTGGTGACCCCACAATCGTCTTCTCACCACACTTTGAGAATCATTTGTCCTATAAAAAGAAACTGTATGTTTGGAAACTCAGAGGTCTGGTTGAAAGTCACAGCTTCTTATCACTTAACAACTGACACGATTTTGAGCAAGTTATACTTGCCTCTCAGTCTGTTTCTTCATCTGTAAAATGAAAAATGACATCACTTTTTAAGGTTTAAGGAGGAAACAAGATTATACCTGTGAAGGTTTTAGTATATAGAAACCACCAAAGGAATTATACTGCTTTCTTTCATTTATATTTGTCAGGCTTTCTCTGTTACATAGGATTAGCTAATTTTTTTTCCAGTGGAAATTTATCACAAAGTGGTAACCTTCATGTAAATTTGGTTCATTGTAGTAGTTATTTACTTAAGAGCTGAGCTGTAGTCGTGTAGTTTTCTATATTCAATTCTTTTAACTACAAAAGGTAGTGGACAAACAAAAGAAACAGAAGAGCCAAATGAAGATCAAAGTATTTCTCATAAATAAGTAAAATTAATGCTTCCTTTAAACCATTTGTCACCTCACTTCAGTACTGCTATTAACTGTTGAAGAATGTACAAAACTGCAAAATTTCTGTTTTGATTAGAAGGGTATTTTAACATGTATTTTCCTTGTTAAAATTAACAAAATTAAATAGAAATTATTTGAAATCCTTAACGATTCCATAAATACTGGACCCATTAACTTTTTTGTGATTTGGGGTCCCAACCCAGGACTTCTGGTGTGCTAGGTATGCACTCTACCACTGAGCTGTATCCCCACCCATACTGTAACAACTTTTAACTTCAGATTATCTGGAAAATGAAAGTGGTATTGTTGTTAAACAGGACATGATGGGTTCACTCAACATTTATTGAAAACTTACTGTGTGCCCTGTACTAGCTGTATACAACAGAGAGCCCTTGCCCTCGTGGATCTTATTTTCTAGTGTGACAAAGAAATGAAATATATATATATATATAATATAATGTTAGACATATTTGCAATGGAAACAAAAGGTTGGGAGGTTAGAGAGCAATGGGAAACTGGTCAGGGAAGACATCTCATCTCTGAACAAACACCTGAATGAAGTGAGAGCTATGAGGTACGTGAGGGAAGAACGTGGGTGGTAGGAACAGAAAGTACGAAGACCATGAAATGGGAGCATAGTTGGATGAAGATGGTAATATATTTATTTACTGAAGCTCGGGAGTGTTTTCTTGAAGGCAGGATTTAAAAGAACTAGTACATGATGAGCACCAAGGTGTGGCTCGGACTGTCTAGTAGGTGTATGTATTAGCTAAGCAAGTCACTCCTGCAGTAGACCCTCTTCATCCCAGATGCAGTGGAGTTTAGGAAAACCTTGGAAAGCCTAAATAATGCACATCTTTAATTTCCATATATCAAGGATTTCCTGGCTTTTCAGTGCTAAACCAAAAGATCTCATTATTTTTCTTAAACAAAATTACGTGTGTGTGTGTGTGTGTGTTGCTGTAGATCAAACCAATGGTGTCACGCATGCTAAGCAGGCTGTACCACTGAACTACATCCTCACCTTTCTCTTTCTTTTAATGTAGGGAAGGAGTTGATAGGCAGAGGACAGGAACTCAAAATGGTCCCAAACACGGATGTTACAACAGTTCATCAGTGTCATTCTTACCTGTCCCCTCTTCGTTTCCCCCAACTAGAGAATAGATACTAAGGTGTGGATAGGGTTAGGAGACTTTACCTACCTATTTTAAGATCTTCCTACTTGGCCCATTTGTCTTAAAAGGGGGTAAAGAATGGAGGAGTGACCATATAAATGTCCTGAATAGGTCTCTCCTTTAACCTCCCCCCACCCCCTTTTAACACCCTCATTAGCCTTATCAGTTTGTAGTCCATATTGTTATTGAGAGGCTAGATTCAGTCCTTCACAGCACATTCAATCTTATCACAGAACCAGGCAACCAGACCATAATGATATTTTTGTGATTTTAGGTTTTGTCTTAAGGTGGTGTAACCACAGAAAAGAAGTGTTTTGAAGGACACTTTAAAAACCTATTTTTAGGCCATTTTGGTAGCAGTCAAATTGATTTTAGAAAAAATGATATTCAGATTTAAGTCTTGAGAAAAAATGATACTCAGATTTAAGTGTTTTTACCCAGGTAATTTTGCCAACTTAGATATCCTTTTTTTTTTTTTTTTTTTTTTTTTTTTTTGGCGGTACCAGGGATTGAACCCAGGGGCGTTCTACCTCCGCGCTACACTCCTGACCCTATTTTTTTATACTTTATTTTGAAACCGAGTCTCACGAAGTTGCGGAGGGCCTCAGTAGGTAGAGAGAGAGAGAGAGAGAGAGAGAGAGCGAGCTGAGGCTGGCCGCGAACCCGGATCCTCGTGTCTCTTGCCTCCCAAAGTACTGGGATTACAAATGTGCGCCACCACACTCTGCTCTTAGGTATCTTTTGAAGTCAGATACATTTTATGTTTATTATTTTATGAGCTTGACAGGTTGTAAACATGGGGGGAAGGTGTGGAGGACTGGGATAGAAAACTGAGCCAGGGTAGAATTTACTCATTTCTAAAATTAGCGTTTTGGGGACTTTGTGTTCTTTTTAAATAGCTTTTTTTTAAAAAATGAAAATGCATACATATAAGCACCAAACAGTACAGTGTGCTGTACCATTTTTGATTGTCATTCCCTTATTTACGGTTTATTATCAGGATTCATGAGTCACTTGAAGAGAATGTTCCTAGCACTGTAAGTGCTAGGAAATGGATTCTTTTTTATACTCCCATCAATTTGTCAAAATTATGTCACATTGTCATTTGTTATATCCTAGAAGCACAACTTTCCTATAATTTTTTCACTTTTCCAGTCTCTGATTCGTGGAGTCCTCTTTCCCATAGATATTTTCTCTTAGTTTTTTTTTTTTTCCTTCAATACTGGGGATTGAACCCAGGGACGTTCTACCTCTGAGCTACACCCCCAGCCCTATTTTTTATTCTTTCTTTCGTTATTTATTTTATAGTACTGGGGGTTGAACCCAAGGGCATTCTACCTCTGAGCTATACCCCCAGCGCTATTTTTTTAATTTTGTATCAGGATCTCCTTAAGTTGCTGAGGCCACAAACCTGCAATCATCTTGTCTCAGCCTCCCAAGAACTGGGATTATAAGTGTGTTCCACCACGCATGGCTCCTAGCCCTTATTTTTAAAGGTTTGAATCTTCTTGAAATTTTAGAATTAAACTGTTTTTTCTCTTCCATGGATTGACTTTAGGTAATAGGTATTTGTATTCATTAGATTTCATTAAATATTTTTCATAGAATGCATTGATACGCACATTTGCAGCATATAAAGACATTGAATTTTAGAGACACATGTTTAAAGAATATGTTAGTCTACAAAAGTCACATATTATATGATAATTTTATATAAAAATCCAGGATAGAGCCGGGTGTGGTGGCCCACGCTTGTAATCCCAGTACTTTGAAGACTGAGACAGGAGGATTGCAGGTTCGTGGCCAGCCTCAGCTACTTAGGCCTTCTGAAACTTAATGAGACCCTATTTCAAAATAAAGAATAAAAAATAGAGCTGGGGTTGTAGCTCAGAGTTAGAATGCCCCTGGATTCCATCCCCAGTACCGCAAAATTAAATAAATAAATAAATAAATATTCAGAATATACAAATCCCTAGATAAAGAAAGACTAGAGTTCACCAGGGCTTGGAGGAAAGGAGAAATGGGAGTGATTCCTTAATGGGTATGGGGTGATGAGAAAGTTTTGAAACTAGAGACAGCTGGTGGCTGTACAACATTGTGAATGCACTAAATACCACTGAATTGTACCTTTAAAATAGTTCATTGTATGTTTTTTTAACCTGGATTTTAAAAAAATGAATATGTTAAGCTGACATTAACTTCACATATGAATTGCCCTTGATCGAGAGAGGCATGACTTTTTCAGTTTTGAATGGATTTTTTTTTTTTTTTGCAGTACTGGGAATTAAACCCAGGGTCATTCTACCTCTGGGCTACACCCCCAGCCCTATTTTTATTCTTTATTTTGAAACAGGGTCTCACAAAGTTGCAGAGGGCCTCACTAAGTAACTGAGACTGGTCATGAACTGGATCCTTCTGTCTCAGCCTCCCAAGTACTGGGATTACAAGTGTGCGCCACCATGCCAGGCTTTTGAATGGATTTTGTTGTTGTTTTTGAATAACAGTTATTGTCACTTCTACTTAACAACTTTTGGAAAGGCAGTTTATATTTGTAAGAGCCAGGCTTAAAATTCTTAAGTTCATCATCTGGATGGTCTTTTCTAGCTCTAAAGTTTTGTTAAATCTATATGATAAATGAAGAAATTTCCTGGTTGTCACTCTACATTACATGAAAGATTTTATCATGGTATATTATCCAGCATACACAGTCGACAGCTTTTTGTGAATGTTGACTTCTTTTTTTTCCTTGTGGTACCAGGAATTGAGCCCAGGGACATTCTACCTCCGAGCTACACCACCCACCCTATTTTATATTTTATTTGGAAACAGGGTCTTGCTAAATTGCTGAGTGAGGCTGGTTTCAAATCTGCGATCCTCCTGTCTCAGCCTCCCAAGTACTGGGATTACAGGCGTTCACTACCATGCCCAGGTTGGCTTTTTTTTTTTTTTTTTTTTTTGGTACTGGGGACTGAACCCAGTGGCATTCCACCTCTGAGCTACACCCCCAGCCCAATTTTTTTTCTTATTTGGAAACAAGGTCTCACTAGGTTGCTGAGAGCATTGCTAAATTGCCTAGGCTGGCTTTGAACCTGTAATCCTCCTATCTCTGCCTCCCCAAGTACTGGAATTACAAGCATGCACTACCAGGCCTGGCGCTTGACTTTCTTTTTAATGAATACTTATTTTGAAGTTTAATTAAAGCAAGAAAAAATAAAGTGTGTTTTTAGTCAAGTCTTTAGACTATTTGTGGTATATGAAATTACTTTATGGCTTTTCTTAAATAGAGCACACAGCTGCTATGTTAAGTTTTTGTTGCATTTAACTTACCACTGAGATGGATAGCCCAGTGATTAAAAATAGGAGACAATTTAAGAGAATTGACAGAAATGTAAAATGCAGCCTCTGTCTACTTGTACATTATGAACTTTTAACTTGGATACATTAATTTTAGAAAGAATTTATCTTTTCTCATGTCATTTCTTTCTTGTGTGTTTGGCATTTGTGAAAATGCTTACAGAAATGTTAGTACTTAAATAAGGGATAACAAATTATCTTGTTTACAAAAATTACACTAAGATCACAGAATTGGCTACTAATTGTATCTCTCCTTAAAGATAGAAAGTCAAGGGGTGTGGTGGCGCACTGTTGTAATCCTAGTTCTTGGGAGGCTGAGACTGGAGGATTGCAGGTTCAAGGACAGCCTCAGCAAATTTAGTGAGGCTCTTAGCAACGTAGTAAGACTCTGTTTCCAAATAAGGAATAAAATTGGTCTGGGGATGTAGCTCAGAGGTAGAATACCTCAAAAAAAATTTTTTTTAATGATAGAAAGTCTTCTCAGGACTGAGTGGGGGAAATCTTGTGAGTTAAGATCTCAATATTATAGCTGGGCATGGTGGGGCATGCACGCTTGTAATCCCAGTACTTGGAAGGCTGAAACAGGAAGATTGCAGGTTCAAGGCCAGCCTCAGCTACTTAGTGAGGCCCTCCGCAACTTAGCAAGACTCTGTTTCAAAGTAAAGAATAAAAAATAGGGCTGGGGGTGAAGCTCAGAGGTAGAATGCCCCTGGATTCAATCCCCAGTACAC
Organism: Glis glis; assembly: GCA_004027185.1. Lineage (NCBI taxonomy): Eukaryota > Metazoa > Chordata > Mammalia > Rodentia > Gliridae > Glis > Glis glis. The sequence continues at coordinate 8,738 of PVJS01039712.1, read as the reverse complement.
CAAAAAAATAAATAAAAAATGAAACTCAATATTATAAACTGCAGCTTCCACTTCCCTTTTTTTCTCCTCTATTTGTCCTCCTTTCTTCTTAGCTTTGGACAAATGTGCCTGAAGATAGGACAGTATAAATAGAGTCATCAAAAAGGAGGAGCAATAAATTCAATGCCGGGCGTGGTGGTACACTCTTTTAGTCCCAGTACTTGGGAAGCTGAGACCGGAGGACTGGGGTTCTCAGCCAGCCTCAGCTATTTAGTAAGGCCCTCTGCAACTTAGTGAGACCCTGTTTCAAAGTAAAGAATAAAAAATAGGGCTGGGGGTGTAGCTCAGAGGTAGAATTCCCCTGGGTTCAATCCCTAGTACCACAAAATAAAAAAGAAATTCAATGAGTGTTTGTTTTGAAACAGGGTCGCACTAAGTTGTTGAGGCTGGCCTCAAACCTGCAGTCTTCCTGTGTCAGACTCCCAAGTACTGGGATTACAGGCATGCGCCACCATGCCTGGCATGCATGGTCTTTTTAAATATATGAGGTCCCAGGGATTACATGGAATTTGGATCTTCCTTCTAAATTCACAAAAGTGATGTTTAATCTAATTAATTGAATTTGTTTTATATATCCTATCACAAAATCTGAAAACAGGCATTTTTGTTTTACCCTCTTTTCTCACACATCTCTTCACCTAGTATCTTAGCTTTCCTAGATACTAAGTTATAGTAGTCCCTGTTTATCTACAGAAAATACATTCCAATACCTCCAGTGGATGCCTAAAACCTTGAATATTACTGATCCATATATAACCATTTATTTTCCTATAGGGGCATACCTGTGATAAAGTCTAACATATAAATTAAGCTGGGCGTGGAGCTTATATAAATTAGTGAGGCCCTCCACAACTTAGTGAGACCCTGTGTCAAAATAAAGAATAATAAAAAAAATAGGGCTGGGGGTGTATCTCGGAGGCGGAATGCCCCTGGGTTCAATCCCCAATACCTCAAAAAAAAATAAATTAATTAATAAAACATAAATTAGGCATAGTAAGTGAATAACAACAATGCTAACAATAAAGTAGGACCATTATAACAATATCTTATAATAAAAGTTACATAAATGTGGTCTCTTTCTGTCAATGTATCTTCTGCTATTCACCCTTCTTGTGATGAGACAAAGTGATGTGAATGACACAGGCATTGTGACGCAGCGTTAGGCCACTAAGTAAGTGTTCCTGGAACACAGGCACTGCAGTACCCCAACAGTCATCTGATAACTGAGAGGGCCACCAAGTGACTACCAAGCTGGTAGCTGGTAGTGTATATAGCTGCAGATAAGGGAGGACTGTTGTATTTACTCAGGTTTTTGTTGTTGTTCGTTCGTTCATTTGTTTGGATGCTGGGAAATGAACCAAGGGCATTCTACTTCAGAGCTACACCCCAGCCCTTTTAATTATTTTATTTTGAAATAGAGTCTCACTAGGTTGCTGAGCATCTCACTAAATTGCTGAGACTGTCCTCGAACCTGAGATCCTCATGTCTCAGCCTCCCAAGTACTGGGATTACAGACATGTAGTTTACCCAGTTAACCTGGAGATCTTCAAACTCCAAGTCTAATGTTATATTCTACCAAGTATAAATCATTTAGAAATTAAGCAGATCAGCTGGGTGTGGTGGCGCACGCTTGTAATCCCAGTACTTTGGGAGGTGGAGACCGGAGGATCCAGGTTCGTGGCCAGCCTCAGCTCTCTCTCCTTAGTGAGGCCCTCCGCAACTTCGTGAGACCCGGTTTCAAAATAAAGCATAAAAAAATAGGGCCGGGGGCATAGCGCAGAGGTAGAACGCCCCTGCGTTCAATCCCCGGTACCACAAAAAAAAAAAAAAGAAATTAAGCAGATCAACTAATGTACCTTTCTTTAGCCCAGAATTTAATGGAAACTAGATTGCTGGAGAATATTTCAAAATAGATACCTTGTCAGGCATACTGCAGTTAGACTCCATGTTTTTTTTTTCTTCAAGATTTTGTAATGTTGCTTGTAGAGGCTTCTCTCACTTTTGAGGTGGTCCACATTCTCCCTTGAATGTGTATTTCCTACTTTTTTTTTTTTTGGCACTGGGGATTGAACCCAGGGGCATTCTACCTCCGAGCTCGACCCCCAACCCTATTTTTTATTCTTTATTTTGAAACAGGGTCTCACTAAGTTACGGAGGGCCTCACTTAGTAGCTGAGGCTGGCCGCGAACCCGGATCCTCCAGTCTCAGCCTCCCAAGTACTGGGATTACAAGCGTGCGCCACCACGCCCGGCTCCTACTTTCCTAAATAAATCTCTCTTCCTCTCTGAAGAAAAAAAAAGAATTGCCAGTGCAGTAAGGTGTGTTGGTGCACACCTGTAATCCCAGTACTTGAGAGACTGAGACAGGAGGATTGCAGTTTGGAGGACAACCTCAGCAGCTTACAGAGATCCTTAGCAAGACCTTGATTTGAAATAAAATAGGACTGGGGGTATAGCTTAGAGGTAAAATGTCCCTCAGTTCAATCTCCAGTACCACAAAAACAATACAAAACAACAACAAAATGCCAGTTGATGTGGCTAATTACTTATGAATTTAAGACTTTCCATACTGACTCACTTCTATCACTTCAGTCAGTCAAGTTAGAGAAAAAAATACCTGCCCTTACAGGTGGTGAACAAGTAACTATGCGTGCAGTGTAAATTTTAGAGTTCCTCTATATCCAGGTTACTGGGCAATCTCTAATTTACTCACTGGTCATAGTTTTAAGAATAAACCTGAGCACAGCAGAGTAATTCCCTGTCAATCTATCATTAAAATTTTTATTTAGCCATTGTCATAGCACTAGGTTAATGGATTCAGCTAGGTTTTCCTCATAAGAGATCAGAAGCAAAAATTACAAGTGGCTGCCTATTGTAAGTGCACTAACATTAAGAACTGACAGCTGAAATCAGAGAAGGAAAAGGAACCATAAAAAGCCTTTATCAAGTAGTTTGAAAGCACAGCAATTTAAGGCCATTTAGTATAGGCATAAATTGTCCATGTACCTCCTAATCAAATATCACCAAGGTGATTATATTGCAGCCTGTTTTTGTTTTGTTTTGTTTTGTTTTGTTTTGTTTGCGGTACCGGGGATTGAACCCAGGGGCGTTCTACCTCTGAGCTACACCCCCGGCCCTATTTTTTATACTTTATTTTGAAACCGGGTCTCATGAAGTTGCTGAGGGCCTCACTAAGTAGCTGAGGCTGGCCGCGAACCTGGATCCTCCGGTCTCCGCCTCCCAAGTACTGGGATTACAAGCGTGCGCCACCACTCCCGGCCTGCAGCCTGTTTTTTTTTTTAAGACTAATGAAAAAAAGAGTGACAGTCATCTACAAAATTTACTCACTCTTTGATTATGATTATGCCAAGTAATTAAGATATTATCAAGTAATGAAGTGTGAATTAAAAATTAAATCACATTGAATTTTTGCTTGTGAGCAATGATATTTATTTCAAACTCACCTTAGCCAAGTTATGTATAATTATCATTTATTCCTTCTGCATTTTGAAGGTATCAGGCAAGTGGAATTCCTCGAGTGATTGCTCTTTGAGTTCAAGGGATATATCTTTCTGAATGCCATGTCAAAAAAAATTGTTAAACTGATTTGAAAATGTTTTTCTTTATCTGATTGATTAAACTTTAGATTTTCACTCAGAATTACATTGAAGACAAATGTTTACTTTCATAAAAATGATGACTGGTTCATTGGTGCTAATATTTATGACTAGATTACAAAGGAACCTGAGCTGCTCTGTCTGGTAATTGCAGAATTGAAGTTAGCATGAATTGTCCATGATAGAACTGAAAAATAATTTCAGTTTATTTAATAGTTTTGTGTGTTTGTGTGTCTACAGTAGAAGGGATTTTGCTTTTAGTGTTGTGAGATTCAGTAGAAATTATGTTCTGTAACAATTATGAAAACATACCTACATCTCCTTTTTGGGTTGTTTTGTCTTGGTACTGGGGATTGAACCCAGGGGCATTCTACCTCTGAGCTACCCCCAGCCTATCTTCTTCTTTTATTTTATTTTTGTGGTACTGGGGATTGAACCCAGGGGCATTCTACCTCTGAACTACACCCCCAGCCCTATTTTATTTCTATTTTCATATAGGGTCTCACTAGGTTGATAAGAGTCTCAGTACTTGCTGAGGCTGTCCTTGAACCAGTGATCCTCCTGACTCAGCCTCCCAAGTACTGGGATTACAAGCGTGCACCACCACGCCCAGCTTATTTTTTATTTTGAAACAGGGTCTCACTAAGTTGCAGAGACTCTTACTAAATTTTGAAGGCTGGCCACAAACCTGCAATCCTCCTGTCTCAGCCTCCCGAGTACTGGGATTACAGGCATGCGCCACCATGCTAGGCTCCTACATCTCTTTTAACTTGATGGCTTGATCTAATCCAACATTTAAATTCTTCACACTATAAACTAAGTCAGCCATTGATAGCTGTAGTTTCTATGTGTATCTTGAGAATTACAGTTTGGTTGCTAATGCTAGCTACTTTTTCATGGCAAAAATGCCATATTTATTTAGATGGAGTATCAGTTAGGGGTGGAGAAGGAAGTTAGTAGAGATATGGGCACTTATAAAACCCAGATCATCATTTGGCACTACTGTTGAAGTTATCCTTTGCGACTACAATGACTTGAAAAAGTCCAGCTTCTAAAAATAAGTAATTTCTTGTAATTTTGTAAACCAGAATGTTTTTAATTGGATTAAATTTAAGTGATGTAGAACATTTTAATAGCTAGTTTGTTGTTAATATTGCTCAACACCCATTCTATGATTTTTTTTTCTTGGTTACCTACATGATTTATCTTTATATTTGAAATAGTCATTCTAAACTGGAAGAAGTTCAGTATATTTCATACTGAAATGAAGTATAATATTTGATGCCTACTTTATAAAGTGAGATCTGTCTTCTTTAAGATTACAATAAATATGTTATGGCAAAGCCAAATATCAGTGATTTGTATAAATTTTCAACAGATAGAGGTTAGCAATAATGTTTCCAAATCATCACCCTAAAGAAGAAATAGGGAGGAAATAAGATGGGTGGAGGTTGCAAAATGAAGTGGTTGAGGAGCACAACAGTATAGCTTTTTAGGGTCCCAAAAGTAACAAGTTTAACTTGGTGTCCATGAGCAGGCATTTGAATGTGATTTGAATGCGCTGTGATCAGATCTATCAGCACTGTTATAAATGTCTATAAGAAATTATCAAAATGTGATTTTTTTGCGGTACTGGGGATTGAACCCCGGGGCATTCTACCTCCAAGCTACACCCCCAGCCTCTTTTTTTATTTTGTATTTTTGAAACAGGATCTCAATCGGTTGCTGATAGTCTCACTAAAATTGCTGAGGCTGATTTCAAACCTGCGATCCTCTTGTCTCAGCCTCCCAAGTACTGGGATTGCAAGCTTATACCACCTCACTTGGCTTGGTCTTTTCATATACATGGAATTATCCAACATATGATCTTCTTTCACTTAGCATGTTTTCAAGGTTCATCCATGTTGTAGCATTAGTCAGTACTTTATTCCTTTTTATTATGTCTGGATAATATGCCTTTTATGGATATATCATATTTCCTTTATCCATTGATTAGTTGATAGATACTTGGGTTGATTTGTCTTTGGGTTATTATGAATATCTCTGCTATAAACATTGTTGGACATAACTTCATGTGGATGTGTTTTGTCCTGGATGTATACCTAGAAGTGGAATGTGGTAACTATGTTTAACTGAGGAACTTCCAGACTGTTTCCCAAAGTGATTGCATTGTACCATTTTCTATTCCCATCACCCACATATTTGCCAATACTTGTTATTATCTGTCTTTATTTTAATCATCCTAATTGGTGCATAGTGATATCCTGTGGTTTTGATTTGTATTTCTCTGATGACTAACAAGGCCCAGTTATCTTTTCATATGTTTATTATTAGCCAGTGTTGATTTTATGTAGACATTTTTTTTTCTTTCTTTTCTTTTCTTTACAGTACTGGGGATCGAACCCAGGGGCATTCTTCCTCCGAGCTACATCCCAGCCCTACTTTTTATTCTTTATTTTGAAACAGGGTCTCACTAAGTTGCGGAGGACCTCACTAAGTTGCTGAGGCTGGCCACAAACCTGCAATCCACCTGTCTCAGCCTCCCAAGTACAGGGATTACAAGTGTGTGCCACCACGCTTGGTGATTTTCTGTAGACTCTGATATCTAGATGTTTGTGTAACTATTATCCACTCCAGTTATTCAGTATTTGGACTCTATATTCCATTCACAGGTATGAATATGAATGCATCAAAGGCTTAGCTCTAAAGCCAAATTGGAAAATTGAAGAATTACTAGTTTATCAGTGTTTTTCAAACGTAACATAATAGTTACCAGTTTGCTTAGAGTTCCAGTTTATTCCTGTTTTCCTACATAATTATAAAAGTGCTCTCTTTTATTCTGAAATTTACCCTAATTTAGGAAATAAAATTGTTGACTACCTTACTGATAAAGGACCTGGGGTACTTACTTAAATACACACATTTCCTGCCAGGGTTCAAGGCCATTGCACTGTCTCAAAATAAAAGATAGGCAGAGCATGGTGACTCAAGCTTGTAATCCCAGACAGGAGGATCACAGGTTCCCAGCCAGCCTCAGCAACTTAGTGAGGCCTTCTGCAACTTAGTGAGACCCTGTTTCAAAATAAAAAATATATATATAAAATAGGTCTGGGGATATAGCTAAGGGGTAGAATGCCCTTGGGTTCAATCCCAAGTACCACCAAAATAAATAAATAAATAATAAATAAATAAATAAAATAGCCAAGCATGATAGTGCACACCTGTAATCCCAGTACTTGGGAGGCAGAGACAGGAGGATCACGGGTTCAAAGACAGCCTCAGCAAGTAGTGAGACTCTAATAAACCTAACGAGAGCCTGTTTCAAAATTTTTAAAAAATGAAAATAGGGCTGGGAGTGTAGCCCGGAGGTAGAATGCCTCTGGGTTCAATCCCCAGTATAAAAAAATTAAAGTAAGCCAGGTGTGGTGGCGCACGCTTGTAATCCTAGTACTTTGGGAGGCAGAGACTGGAGGATCCGGGTTCGCGGCCAGCCTCAGCTCTCTCTCTGTCTCTCTCTCTCTCTCTCTTGCTCTCGCTCTCGCTCTCTCTCTCGCTCTCTACTTAGTGAGGCCCTCCACAACTTCGTTAGACCCGGTCTCAAAATAAAGTATAAAAAATAGGGCCGGGGGTGTAGCGTGGAGGTAGAACGCCCCTGGGATCAATTCCCAGTACCAAAAAAAGAAAATTAAAGTTAAGGCTAAGTGTGTAGCTCAGAGGTAGAATGCCCCTGGTTTAATCCCCACTTCAATAAATAGCTGGGCGTGGTGGTGCATGCCTGTAATCCCAGTACTTGGGAGGCTGATAAAGGAGGATCACAGGATCAAGGCCAGTCTCAGCAACTAGCAAGACCCTCAGCAACTCAGTGAGTCCCTATTTCAAAAGAAAGAGAAAATAGGGATGTGAGTCTAGCTCAGAGATAGAATGACCCTGGTTTCTATCCCCAGTACCCCTTCTTCCCCCCTCTCTCTGCAAAAAAAGTGTTTGATATAAGATGAGGATTTTGTTTGTTTTGAATACTGGGGATTAAACCCAGGGCCTCACACATACTAAGAAGAGTATTTTCTTAAACAGTCATGTTGGACAGGTAAAGGAAAGTAGAATGATTTTCTGAAAGTAAGATCTATGTAAGAGGCAATGAGCAAAGCTGAACTTCTCAATATTTCCCATCAAATCTGCTGGTTGTAGAGATTCATAAAGATGTTCTTCATACCTGAAAGTAAGGAACAGGAATTAATGGGAAGGAGGAAAGAGGTAGAAGATGCACGTTTATATTCTGTTTTTAATTTTTTTTGTGTGTGGTACTGGGGATTGAACCCAGGAGCATTCTACCTCTGAGCTACACCCCCAGCCCTATTTTTTATTCTTTATTTTGGAACAGGGTCTCACTAAGTTGCAGAGGGCCTCACTAAGTAGCTGAGGCTGGCCACGAACCTGTGATTCTCCTGTCTCAGCCTCCCAAGTAGTGGAATTACAAGCGTATGCCCCCATGCTCGGCTGTACTTTTATATTCTGAGGCTATGTTACAACGAAGAAGACCGATTGGCACCACTGGGTTTTTTTTTTTATAATACTTGCACATATTTTCTTTTATAAGTCAAGTACTTGTAAAATAATTATATTTGTATAGAGATGTCAGAGATGCCTGTCCAAGTTGATTTGTTTTATTTTGTTTGTAACTTTGTTGTTAAAGTGAGAGAATATTTTTGATTTAGTATAAATAAAGTCATAAACTCACTAGTTATTTGTGGAAGGATTTTTACTGAGCCAATCACACTTGCATATTTGATTGATTATCTTATAGAACAATGATACATGATTAAGAAACATGGAAAGGTAGGAATTTATCTATATCCCAGCATTGCTGTTGGTTCATATCTCCATTGGCCAGAAATTTGAGTCAATTCTTTTATGGGCTGTTATACTAAGTAATGCTGTCTGAAATATAATGACCCACACAATATATTTCATCCAGAACTTCTTTGGATTGGGGAGGAACTATTTATTTATTTCTGTTTTTGTGGTACTGGGATTTGAAGCTCTAACTCTGAGCTTGTGTGTGTGTGTGTGTGTGTGTGTGTGTGTG
>PVJS01039711.1:0-18778 GCA_004027185.1 Glis glis | reverse complement strand
CTCCCTAAGTTGCGCATATTAATGAAAACATATGACCCTTCATTTTTTGTGATTGGCTAATCTCACTTAACATAATGTTCTCCAGATCTTTCCATTTTCTTGCAAATGCTGTTATTTTGTTCTTCTTTATTGCTGAGTAGAATTCCATTGTATGTATTTCCCATAATTTTGTAATCCATTCATCTGTTGATGGACATCTTTTCTATGAGAACATTATATGGTCATTTATATTGGGGAACTTCTAGACAAACTAAAAACTTTAACATGTTTCTTTAGGACAGAACTTCTCAGGTGTGTGTGTGTGTGTGTGTGTGTGTGTGTGTGTGTGACTGAGGGTTGAACCCTGAGGCATTATGCCCCCACCCCTTTTTATTTTTTACTTTGAGACAGGGTCTCACTACATTGCTGAGGCTGGCCTCGAACCCGCTCTCCTTCTGTCTCAGCCTCCCAAATATTGTGATTATAGGTGTGTGCCACCATGTCCAGTTTCTTCAGATCTTTTAATACGCTGATCTAATGAAATATCTGGTATGCAGACATAGAAAGCAGCAGTCCCCAAACTTATTTACTATTGTTGTTGGTGGTGGTGGTGCAGCCATTTCTACTAGCATCATGAGGTTTAATGAAAGGGGATTTCAAGAATTCCAACATAGAAGCATCAGTAGCCCTGTGTACTGATGGGAGACTTCTCACCAAATGTCTGCGCATGAGCTCTGTGTAGGGTGACGGCATAGCTATACACCTGCCTGTCTCAAGCTCACCTGCGTGGACTTTCCTTCTTTGTTTCTATGAAGGGCTGACGTTCTATGCATCCGATCAGGCAAAGCAGATGTGCAAGCTAGTTTATTTCCTTCATCTCCAAAGCCAGCAGGACACACGAGAGGCGCAGGTAAGATCGCAGCAGCTCCTTCCTTTGCAGTGTGTGTGCAGTTCTCTCTCTTGTCTTCTTGGACCTCGTTTGTGCTCAATGCGGAGCTACAATTTCCACATGTGCTGACTCCTCTGCTGAATACTCACTTCATCTTCAAGTAGACACTCATTTCTGTCTCCATACATTCGAGAAGAGCCCCACGGCCAGTGCCGCCGGCGTGTGAAGTACCACCCCACATGGCTGACAGCCCTGCTGTGTCATCCCAGGACAGCTGCACTGTAGCTCATCTTTTGTGGGGTCACAATAGGGCAAACATTCTGTGATATCAGTCTTTCCATTTGGTCTGTTTCTTACCCCTTTACTACCTCTGAATCAATGTCTTTTTAAATTACCTACATTTACCAACTTAATTTATCTTTTCTTTCTTTTTTTTTTTTTGTACTGGAGATTGAAGCCCAGGGCATTCTACCTCAGAGATACACCCCCAGCCCTTTTTATTTTTTGTTTTGTTTTGTTTTGTTTTGTTTTGTTTTGAATCAGGGTCTTGCTAGGTTTTTGAGAGTCTTGCTACTTGCTGAGGCTGGCCTGGAACCTGAGATCCTCCTGTCTCAGCCTCCCAAGTACTGGGAGGATTACAGGCATGTACCACCACTCTCGGCTCAATTTACATTTCTTAATGAAGATCAGAAACTTTGTCTAACTCAAGTGATTCCCATTTTGGTCAATATTCTTAACACAATCTAGCCAGAGAGAGAGGATAGAAATATTTCTGTGTATAAAGGATGTAGGGAAATCTAATACAAAATCTAAAAGTAAACCAACACATTACAGTTTTATTGAGTGCCCTTGTGCTAAACTCCTTAAAATAAATTGGATTTGATTCTCATCTTTTAGAACAATAATTATCATTTTCTCCATTGTACATGAAGGAAATTGGTCTACAAGAAATCTATTAAGACTTGGCAATGTGAGCTGTACTAGACTTAGGTCTTCAATGCTTACAGCTTCCTCCCTATAAATGCTTAAGTATGTTTCTCTGGGGGAGGGGTCCAATGGATAGCATGCTCGGTAGAACAGGGCCTTTTAAACTGGGGGAAGGAGCAGTTAATATAGGTTAATTTTTAAAAGGAATACATAAGTGTCTAAACATTAATAACATAGCCACTATCTTACTGCATGATTTCCAATATCCTTAAAGAATGTCGTTGCCTCTTAAGGTTGATTTATAAATGACAGGCAGGTGACTAATGCAAAATCATTGAGCTTCCCTGTTTCACTAAACCACATTAAGAAAATGTCTGATGTTGATTCTGCATGCACCTCGGATCTGGGCTACCCCCACCTGGGGCTTTGGTGCACAGAGATTGCTATGGGAATACTCACAAGGCAGCATATCCCGCAGCTCTGATGTCATTCAAATTGGAGAGACGTGGTAATGAAACCATCCCTTAGAACATGGTTCAGGTCTATTAAATAAGTACATGGAAGAATTCCCATTTTACCTGAAATGGGCTTGTCACGGTCATCTAATTGCAGTGTCCGTGCGTCAGGAAGAACGAAGCCTTCTTGGATGATTTTAGGAATTAATTATTTAAGTTTCCTATTTCCACTTAATAATCTCCCTAGATTAGTGCCTTACACCTATTCCTTTATGATTTGCCAATTTGTCTAATTATGGTGCTTGGTACCTCCAAGCCTGTCGTTCTTAAATGTGTTCATTTCCAATCTATGGGAAGGATTGCTGAGCTAGGGCATCTGTAGGTAAGGAAAAACTTTGTAGGGCCAATTTACTAATAAAACCTGGCATGGTGCTTGCTGCGAAGACGCTGCCTGTCAAAGGCTTAATCAGGGAGAATAATCTTGCCCACTGTTGCATCCGGGGATGTCATTGTTTATGACTTCAGGGAGGACTGTCTTGTTAATTTAAGGGATTGGCTGCAAGAGAACCCTTCTAGAAAAGTACATGAAGGGCTGGGTGTGGGGGAGGCTTATGCAGGGTGCCTTTCACTTGCTCTGCCTCAGTGAAACTTAAGAATTACAGGAAGCTTTGCAGATGGAAGGTGTTAGGGGCATAGGTTGATGATCTTCAGCCTCCGCACACTCTCCACACCTGGCCCAGATCAGTTAGAACTGCAATTTGCATTGGGAATTAGGTCAGTAATAGAGGAGCTACTTATAGATCCCCACTGCCTAAAGTGTGGCTCCCAGACCAGTCGTGTTAGCATCACCTGGGAGCTTGTTAGAAAAGCAGAAACTCGAACCTCATGCCAGACTTACTCAATCAAGGTCTACATTTTAATAACATATCTAGGATATTCATATCCACATTAAAATGTGGGAAGCACTAGTTTGGGGCACTTGTCTCCAAAGTGGGGTGCACTTATCTCAAGGGGTACCTAAGGAGATCCATCAGGGAATGTAAGCAATAACAGGAACTGATTTATCTTCATATGCTCGTATAATTTCTGTCTTGTGAATTGTAACCATGTGCGTGATATGGTATGGCAGTGCATGAATGAAACTTACAAATAAGCACGTTTGTTGTGCATGCTCAAATCTTCATAATAAAATATTTGCCTTGTACCAATCATTTTAGGGCGCAGTCTGCACATTGCCTTCTATAGGGTCTGGTCGGGGCTAATTAACATTTAGATCTCTGGGGTCCACCCTGACCCACTGAAACTGTCTCTGGGGGTTGGCCTCAGAAATCTGCATTCTAAACAAGTTTCACTTACAGTTCTTCGATGTGCTAAAGTTTGAGAAGCCCTGTGTTAATCCACCTTCTGCCTGCTTCGTATGGAGTGTGATAGTAGATGATGTTTATTTGCTCCCAATAACAAATATAATTAATTGTTCGTTGTTTTTCAAATGGTCCCACATCGAGCTGTCAAGATTTTCATTTCATCATTTGATGGCATTTATATCATTTTTATATTACCACTTACTGTATCATTTAGTTAAAATACCATGATATGATTTGGAATATTTTTCAGGCTCTTTAACTTTTTAATTTTTTAAAAATGCTCTTATTAGTGCATTGCAATTATGCATCATAGAGAGGTTTAATGTGATGCAAACATACAGAGGGAAGTACATCAGGCTCTTCATATATGAATTATGAAGAAGGAAAACAGGAGCAATTCCACATACCTTTCTTTCCTTGAGTTCACTGATATCTACGCTTGTGAATTTTCCTGTTGACCTCTCAGACTGGGAGATGACAACCAAAGCCAAATAGGTCTGGGACACCAACCGTGGTCAGGGGCTGTTCATACAGGTGTCATTTCTTAACTTTCCTCTTCAAGGCAGAAAGGAAGGGGCATGGATTCTGCAGGTGTGTTAAATTTAAAGAAAATTCGAACCGGTTCCTGGTTTTCAGGAAGGCCCCGGAAACAATGTTGGCCAAGATCAGACAGCCCCAGGCATACTGCTGATTTTCCTGTTTGTAGACTGAACAAACTCATCATGCAATCCCTCTGTGCACTGTGAGGCACAGAGATAAAGAAGGTATATTTCTCAAGTAGAGCAGTTTGAAGTGTGGTGTGAAAGAGTCACATAGCCAATTAAATATGGTAACATGTGTAAAACAAAAAAAAAATTGAATTCTGAGAAAAATCTATGGGAATACCTAATAAGAGAGCTGTTCTGTCTCCCTTGGCAAGGCAGTGAGCCAGGAAAAGGAGGTTATCCTGCAAAGAGTACCCCCTACAAGTCTGAATTTTACCAGGTAGAGAAAGGAGGGGAGAAGCAGAAAGGAAGTGGCTTAGTGAGACTTCATCGCCATGACCAAAATACCTGACAACAGCAACTCAGAGGAGGAAAAGTTTATTTGGGTTCCAGATTTCAGAGGTTCGATCCATAGTTGGCCAGCTGCAAGGCAGAGACATCATGATGGCTGGGCATGGCGGAGAAAAGCTGCTCAACTCATGGCAGCCAAAGGAGAGAGAGAGACAGAGAGACAGAGAGGAAGAGGAGAAGAAGGAGGAGGAGGAGGAGGAGGAGGAGGAGGAGGAGGAGGAAGAGGAGGAGCAGGAGTGAGAGTTTGACTGGAAGCAACCAGGGGAAAATATATTCCTCATGGACATGCCCCAGTGACCCACCTTCTACAGCCATGTCCCACCTTGCTGCTTTGCCAACACATGAGGTTTTGGGGGGTATTCCAAATCCAAGCCATGACAGAAAGTTTACTACTTCTAGGATCAATTCTGCTGCTTTCCATATCATCTGTTTTATCTAGTTTTTATATAATGCAATGTGGGATGGTCTCAGTCCATCGACATCATCATCGTCATCAGCAGCAGCAACAGCATTATTGGTTCTTTATTATGTGTCCTGTACCTGTACTTTTATATGCACTTTTAATTTAATCCTCAAAACCACCCTGAAATTATGTTTAGTGATTATTCCCATGTTATGGATAGGGAAGTGTTATGGTCAGGTATAGAATGTCCCATGAAGAGCTCAGGGTAGATACAGGTAAGCTACGAGGGTTATAATCCCATCACAAGGGTGGTGACCTAGGCAGGTGGGGTGTGGCTGGAGAAGGTGGGAGTGGCCTTAGGGGTTGTGCTTGTGTCTTTGAATCCCCTTGCTTGATTGCTCCCTCTGCTTCTGGCCTCCACATTGTGAGAACAGAGTTTCTCTCTCTCTCTCTCTCTCTCTCTCTCTCTCTCTCCTTCCCAACGCCATTCCCTGATCGTCAGAACCCAGACTCACATGGACTGAACCCAGAATCTCCAAAAAACTGTGAACAAATAAATCTTCCTCCAAGTTGTGTGGTCAGTCACTTGGGATTCTAGCAGTGCGAATGTTGACCGAGACAAGAAGTAAAAGAACAGAAGGTATTAATAACTAACTGGCGCAAAGTCACACAACTAGCAAGCTGTAGGGTGGGATCCAGACCTAGGCGATCAGACATACGACATCTCTCCAGATGACTTGTTCTTGGCCGGTCACTGATGCCATTAACAAGTCATGCACCCATTAGTAGAGCCAAGTGCCACTGCCATGACCCCAGTCACAGAATTAACTCTCCAGGTGAAGCTAAGTCCACAGCTGTTGCCCCTGGTGACCAAGCTAAAGTTCTCTTCGGAAAGACGTCCTGTGCCATATCATTTTTGTTCCTGAAAGAGGTGATTTGTTGAAATGCTGCCAATTGCCTAGCAATCGCTCACCAGCTCTGAAGATAAACCCCGCTGCTGTTTGGAGAGCAATAAGGGGGAGCCCTTGACGGCTGGGCGTGATGGCTGGAGTTGGCAGGAAGACGTGGCTCCCACCACTGTCTAAGTGCAACCTAGGCCAGTTAATCACTGCAGACCTATCTGGGCTACAAATCTGGTCCCCGCCCAATGCGGTCTTTTGATTATGAATCTATGTCTCTAAGACTGAATATGGTCCTTTTCCCCAGCACTAAATTTCTCCTAAAATTTATTTTCCCAAACATTATTTTTAATGTTAAACAACCCCAAAATGCATTTTTCATGTTTATTGCCAGTGCATAAAATTACAATGCTGTGAACATTTTTAGCAGCATACCAATATCGTGATCCATAATTTAAAAGTTGACTTTAGTATGGCAATAAATTTCACGAGACACTGAAACCTCTGCAGAAAATATACAAATTAGGGACCGGCCATTTAGCCAACATTTGGGGGGATGTGGTTAATTACTGTGTCTCCATCATTAAAGAGAACTGTGGGGCCCATGATTGTCTGCTCTAGAGAGAACTGCTGGTGCAGGAAGTAACGAGGGACAAGGTTTGAAAACTCTCCTTCAGGAAGATGGTGGTGATGTTTAGTACATGTCATGAAAGCGATGAAATCAGGGGAAGAGACATATGCCTTCACATATTTCCCCCCAATTAAAAAAGGAAAAAAATCAGCAAACACACATGCACACCTCGGCTCTACCGAGTCTACGAGAAGGCAAATGCCGAGTGTCGGGTGGCCTATTAGCTCTTGCTGGCTGAGTTTCACAGTTTGAAATGATTTTTTCCCCTGTCCTTCCACCCTCCCGAGGTCCTGACCAATTGCCACTTTGTCGGTGAGCTTTTTTAATTTTCAAGGAAGGTAGGTGGTGTGTGAAACAAATCAATTGCTTCTGCAGGAACCACATCTGCATGGCTTCTCACTTTAGTTTCTGCCAAGCTGGAGGCGACTCAGATTTTTTTTTCTCTCTCTCTCTCTTTCTCCAAAAGATACAAGGCCCAATTAGGACTCTGAGAATAAGGGAACAGTTTCATCGGGCACAAAAACTGCACAAGGATGGTTTTTCATAGCGCAAAGCGATGGCTGATGGAGGCAGGGGTGAGATTCTGGACGATGCGCGCGTGCCTTCCAAACGGACACCAAGGTTGTGGGTTCCCTCTGTGGGCTCACAGGAAGGGACTTGGTGACAGCAGGAAGATAATTATCAAGTGAAAAGCTCTAATGAAGCCAGGGCAATTAGCACACCCAACAAGTTGCAGGGCTGGAACTACTAGCGTGCCCGCAGCCTGCCCGCACACACATGCCCCAGATTGTGTGTTTAAGATGACTCCCACATTGGTATCCTTGCTCTATTCAGGCTAATGATGCCGGGGGCAATCAGAGCTATCACTGTTCTGAAAATGATAAGTACCATATAGAAAGGCCCCCTGGGGAAATTTGGCCTGTTAAGGCTTTTCAGGTCTGATGGATTTTTTTAATCTATCTGCCAGACTGCTTTGAAAGCTAAATAGATGCCCATCAACAGGCTGTCTGTCAATGATCAACAACTTCACATATTTTGCTTGTGTTGACATTTTTGTTTCAATTTAATGGGTTGTTTGCCAGATGGCTGCTGTCCTCATTAGGGACTCTTAGCACATCAAGGGACTATGCTTTGGGTCGGTGTATACTCAAAACAAGGTGGCCCTTTGTTTCTGATTGTTGCCTTGAAAAAGGTTTGAACTAATGGATGGACGTGTTTTACAGGGATGTGTGTCCATGGCTATCATGAATGTGTGTGCATAACATGTACGGTGGGAATTGGAAATACCATTCCTTCTCGTGTACATCACTGAGACTAGAGGATATGCAGTGTCATGACAAAGATACAAATCGAGCAAGTGTGAGTGAGTCTAGAAGCGACTGAATTGATGGCAACTGAACATTTGATTTCATTAGAAACAGGAGATCCAGTATTCTGCACATATTGGCTTCTGAGTGCTATCACATCTCTCTTCATGACGGTCCCAGTCAACATTCTCACTGATGTCATCCAACACAACTGACCACACAACTTGGAGGAAGGTTTACTTGCTCTCAGTTTTTGGAGATGTGGGCGTTAAGTCCATGTGAGGATGGGTCTGCAGAGCTCAGGGTATGGTGGCAGGAAGCAGAGAGAGGACAACATGGAAGCAGGAAACAAGAGAGCGAACGGGGGGGAGAGACCCTCTATAATCCCCCAAACCACATCCCCATGAACCCCTCCTTACCCACCAAACCCCACTTCCAACATTGCCACCTGTTTCTGTGAGGGCTGGGGAACATTCTATATCGGAACTATTACAATGACCAAAGACTCAAAATCTTGGTCTATCCCCAGGCGGGTTCTCAAGTTCTCTAACTGTGTTCCTTCCTTGGGCAGTCTCATTCAGTGCAGTTGTTTTAAACATCAACTATAGTCACCGACTCCCAGATTTTATCCCAAACTCTGATTTTTAAGATTCATTTATTCTTTTACTGATTTCCATTCATTTTGTTTCTCTACTTGCATAGACACATATACATCTCAAACCTAACATGTCTAAGCAAGAACTTTTTAATTTTTTTCTGCCAAAATAGTTCTAAATGCTTCTATATGCTTCCACATCTTGGCAAATGGGAGTGCCATCTATCCAGGTCCTTGAGTGGATGGCCTGGGAGTCCTCCTTGAGTTCTCTGTTGTCCTCCCTTCCTATGTTATATTCATCAGCACGCCAAATATCCCTTATCTGTCATCTTCTACCACTAGTCACCATTTCTTCATTGGATTACTGCAATTGGATTACTTCATTGGATTGCTCCCTAAATTTGTGTTTTCACTTCTACACTTGTTCCTCAACAGTCCCCTTTTCATTGCAACAAAAGTTATCTTTAAAAAATTCAGCAGATTATGTTAATTTTCTACCTACAACCCACTATGGCTCCATAATATGTGTAGAAAGATTCCCAGTTCCTAACCACATCACTGCAGAGGACCAGGCTGTGCGACCTCTTCGATTCCATCCCCTTCCATTCTCCATCCCTCATTGTGCTCCTGAGATGCCCCAGCTTGTTTCTCTGAAGGGCTCTTGCATTTTTCTTTTCCTCGGCCTGGAATACCCTGCCCCCATCTTCATATACCCCATTCTTTCTTGTCTTTCAAGTTTCATCTTAGAGATTCCTGAATACACACTCCAGAATATTCACCCATGCCCTCTATCATGTCGCCCTTTTTCAAGGTTTTCCTACCACGTACCACTATCAGGGTGTTCTGTTGTTGTTGGTGGTGGTGTTGTTGTTGTTCAAATATTGTCTCTGGCTTATGGTCTTGTTTCTCTGAGCTAAAGTGTAAGTCCCAGGGGCCCTGTGTTGTGCACTTCTGTATCTCTGACACTTTGAACCATGTTTAGAAGGTAAACCTGCTTAATAAATATTTGTTAAAAATTATTATGGGCTTATTTTGTGTCCCCCCTCCCAAATTTATATATTGGGGTTCTAACCCCCAAAGTGATGATATTAGTAGGTGGGACCTTTAGAAGGTGGTTAAGTCTTGAGGGGACAGCTCTCTTGAATGGGTTCACTGTCCTTATAGGAGACATATGACTGGGACCTTTTCCTTCACTCTCCTCCATGATAGGGTACCAGTAGACAGCCACCTGCACACCAGGCTGAGGGCCCTCGCCAGACATCCCCTCTGCCAGCACTTTGATCTTGGACTTCCCAGTCTCTGGAACTGTGTGGAACAAATGTGTGTAGTTTAAGTGGCCGAGTCTCCAGTCATTTGTCATGGCAGCCCGACACAAAGTGATCCATCAGTATAATGCAACTGAGCACAGAATCACATCTATTTTTTTCCATTTCATAGTGTTCTGGGTCTTAATTCCTCAACTACATTGAAAACTCCTTGAAAGTGAGGAGTCATTGATGATTCCTCATTAGGATCATTGCAGTCCTTCTCACATTTTGATGCACATAACAATCGCCTAGGAAGCTCCTTCAAATACAGATCTGCAATCCCCTCCCCAAGGTCCTGATGCAATTCTTGAGAATCTGTGCTTAATGAGTAAGATGAGATTCTGCTATAGCTGGGATCTTAAATGTCCCCCGAGGCCCATGTAGTAAAGGCTGGGTCCCCAGCATGGCACTACTGAGAGGTGGTGGTACCTTTAAGAGGTGGCGCCAAGCACAAGGTCTTCAGGCCATTGGGGAATGCCCTTGAAGGAGACAGTAGGACTCCCACCCCTTCCTCTTTTTTGTTCTGGTCATTGGGCGAGTGGTTTTACTCAGCCATGGACTCCCCATCATGATATACTGCTTTGCCACAGACCCAAACACAATGGGGCCAAATGACCATGGACTGAAACTTCCAAAATGGTGAGCCAACATGAACCTTTTCTCTTTTCAATTTTATTTCCTCAGGTTATTTGTGACAGTAACAGAAAGCTGACTAGCATAGGTTTTTAGAGTCAGATACTTGGTTTGTCTCAGCTCTTCTCACACACTGTTGCTATATGGTAAAGTTTCTTTATCTCTCTGACCTCAACTCCCTCACTTGTCTGAAGGGGATAATAATGCCAGTCTCATGTGGTGGTTGTGAAGACAAGGATAATGGAGGTAAGACATAAATACTACATCCGGCACAGAGATGTGTCGGCAGACATTAACAAGTGTCAGCATCATCAGTGTCATCACCACGTGAACACAGGGAAGAGACCTGTTTCAAACAGAGGAAACAAAGTTTGGAAAGGCCAAATGGCAGGTGGGAAATTCAACAATAACTATGTCTGGAATAACCTATGTAAGAGAATAAGAATCCCAGCCATTGCCTATAGTATAACATCTGCTAGACCAATTATAGGTAAATTCAGCCTGCTGTCTGTTTGTATAAAGTTTTATTGGCACAGCTTTCCCCATTCATTTCTATATTGCCTATGACTACTTTGGTTCTACAATGGCAGCTGTAGTTGTACAACAGGGATGAGACGTTGTAAGATTCCTTATGGACTCCAAAGCCTTAAGTGTTTACTTTCTGGCCCTTTATGGAAAAGTACACCAATCCTAGGTCTAGAGGTACTATAGCATGATGCCTGGGGGGCATTGTCTCTGGAGCCAGATCAGTAGGATTTGAATCCCAGCTCCAACACTACTAGCTGGGAGTCTCAGGTAAGCGACTTTATATCTTTGTACCTCAGTTTCTTCTAAAACACAGGAGCAATAATAAAAGTGCCTTCCTTATGAGTTTAATTAGTTAATGCACATAAATTCCTTAGTCTAGAGTCTCTAATACAGTGAGCACTTTGTAAGTATTAGATGTTATTATTATCAAGCCGGATGTGTTGTTGGCGCATGCCTGTAATCCCAGTACTTGGGAGGCTGAGACAAGAGAACGGCAGGTTCGAAGCCAGTCTCAGCAAATTATGAGACCCTGTTTCAAAATAAAAAATAGAAAGGGCTGGGGGTGTAGCTCAGAGGTAGAATACCTCTGGATTCAATCTCCAGTACCAAAAAAAAGTTATTATTATCAATATAGGATAAGATCTTTATATGTCAGTTGAATTTAAATGGTTTATGGAAACTGTCTTGAATAAGGTTGCACCAACTGTGGACTGAGGCCAAGAAGAAGAAGGCAGAACCAGTCTGCTATAGATGAAGCAGAAAAACTAACAACCTCTCTGATCTATACAACTATAACTCTCTGATCACACCCTTGTAAGGCTTTTTTTTTAATTTTATATACATATGTGGAAAAACACCCAGACTCTTCACAAAGGTCTAGCAACAAATGAGAAATCAACCACAAACATGACCAAATTCTATTTATGTAATGATTCCCTTTGTGTGTATGTGTTTTTTTTTTTCTTTTTCACACATACAATTTTATTTTCTTGGCTTGGCCATCTCCATGTCTGTTACTTCAGCTGTGGTGGTATTCTCTTAATAAATACTGTGTACATTTATTTTTCTATTTTGGTTCTTTCTTTCCACCCCTCTCCTCTTACAGTTCTATGACCTACCTCGGAGGGGTCTGCGAGACCTGCTGTTTAAATAGTGATGAATATAAATGCGGACTCTAAAGTCAGACAGACAGACAGACAGACCTGAATTCGAACTCCTGATTACTCCTTACTGGCAAGTTGACCAACTTTTCTTAGGCATAATATACCCTCCTATGAAACAGGAGATTACAGTGACCTGCCCTGCATAGGCCTGATGTGAGGAATTTACTAGATAATCTATGTAAAGTGCCTGGCATGTAAGATGGGGTATGTAAACATTTCTCCATAAGTGATAACTACAGTTATTTTTACTAGTAAAATTTGACGCTTGGAATCTTTTGGTTGGTATTTTTTGAGTAACACTGCTGTGAAATGCTTCATTCTAAGTATTCAGCAAATGAATAGATTCTGTCCTCCGAGGAGCACCATATTTTTTTTTCCTCAAGAACATTTAGGCACTTTCTGACTGTTATTAAATTAAAATGTTTATCCCTCAGGAGAGAAAACAATCAACTCCCACACCAATTCTATTTATGAAACAAAATGCTTTCGTTTTTTTCCCTGACTCAAATCCTCCTCTCTGTGCAATGTCTTTGAAATAGAAGGAGGTTTAGAATGATTTTCACACTGTGTGTGTGTGTGTGTGTGTGTGTGTGTGTGTGTGTGTGTGTGTGTCTGTGTGTGTGTTTATATGTTTGTTTCGGGGCTAAGTTGATATTTGGGGCTTAAGAGCCAACCTTCATCTGCTCTCAGAAAAGAGCCAAGCCCATGGGGGGTTCTTGGCACAGAGGAAGTTTCTGGGCCCTTATGTTCTGGGTGCTATAGCGCTGTGCGTGTGGGAATCAGCAAGAGTCTCCATAGCAGAGACACAGAGAACCAAAATTGACAAAGACATTGGTTCTCTTTCGTCGGGAAGATCAGACGTAGCCAGACACCAACCACCCTGCTAAAATTCAGACGAACACACATTTTTATTGGATCCACCTCTCCGGACATCCACATTCCTGTGACATTTTTTAAGCTGTCATCTGAGAGGTGGTCACTGAGTATCTTTCTGTATTTCTGTTGATGTGACCCACATTTTATAGTCCAGTTTAATGGGGAGAAAAAAAAAACAAAACATTTACCTGCAATCAGGCATCTTGAGCTTGATTGAATTTCACTTTCAGTACTGACATGAGAGGCGGCTCCTCGGGGGATGTTCTGACGTCTAATCTCACACACAGCCCCCATCAGGAATAAGTCTTGTTAGTAACATTTATAATATGATGGACCCACTGCAGTAGAGTTCTTAAGCTGACTTATTGTCTAATTTTTTCACCTATCTTTGGCCAAATAGACCCAGGCTTTTGTCTATGAATTTCCAGGGCCCAGGCTAGTTTGAAGTTTGGGGAAAGGCTCAGGAAAAGCTTAGTGGGTGACCAAGGTATGAGGGACAGAGAAAGAATGAAAACAAAGCCAAGTATGAGGTCTGGTTCTACTAGAATGTTCTGGATAGAGTGGCCAACTACCCTAGTGGACCTGGGACTTTCCCAGTTTAAGTCACAAAAGTCCTGGACAAACCAGGGTGACTGTTTACCCTACTTCTAAGTGAGGACTCTTACCCAAGTCATCTGATCTCTACGTGTCCCTCTTTCCTCTCTTCTCTCATTGGAATCATTATCAAAATCATCCCATTCAGGGCTATGATTTAATGTTCCCTAAACAAAGGGAATGAGTGTCTCTTGATTGTCTACCCAAGCGTTCATGTTCTCCTTTTGCTTACAGAGCCCCAGCCCTCCTCTGGGGGACATTCCTCTTCCAATCTTAGTCTCAGTGGTGGAGCTAGTCCTTGATTGTCAGCCTGGACACATCACCCAGGCCTGGCCAACCAGAGAAACCCATCCCCATGACCACTGCCACCAGGGATGATGGCAGACTACTGAGCCGCCATCCTGAGACCCCTGCAGGAAAGGTGGAGGAAGGTGCATTCACATCTCAGACCTTTTTAGCACGAAGCCCATGAGTCATGTTGTAGAGGAAAACTAGGTGGAGAAATGTCGTGGAGGACGACCATGGAGAGAGATGACTCCCTAGGTGTGAAGTCAACCCAGAGGGAAAGAGAGATGAGCTACAGAGAAAGACACATCCTGCCGTGTCACTGACCAATTAGTCAAGTACTGCCGGACTGGCCCTGGATGTCTTAGCAAAATAAGTGTATTTTTGTGCTTTACTTTATTTGATATAAAATGAAAGTGACCTAACATAGTACATTTGTGTCAATACAGGATGTTAAAGATCAGATTATATATATATAATCTGATAATATTTATATATATATATATATCTGATAATATTTATATATGTATATAGCAGTGGGGATTAAGCCCAGGGGCATTCTACCTCTAAGCTACACCCCAGCCCTATTTTAATTTTTTGTTTGGAAACAGAGATTTCACTAGGTTACTGAGTCTCCCTATTGCTGAGTCTGTTCTTAAACCTGAGATCCTCCTGTTTCAGCCTCCCATGTACTGGGATTACAGTTGTGCGACACCATGCCCAGCTCCATTTTCTAACTCTATTAAATTTCCAATATGAAAAAACAACTTCCTACCTGTGATGACACTTTTGCATTTTTACATCTAAGAGTCCAATGTGGTGTGCCAGAATAGTGGGTGGATGAAGAAGAAACGGCACAGAGGGGGTCGC
This sequence comes from Glis glis, assembly GCA_004027185.1. Lineage (NCBI taxonomy): Eukaryota > Metazoa > Chordata > Mammalia > Rodentia > Gliridae > Glis > Glis glis. The sequence goes on along the minus strand of PVJS01039711.1, from coordinate 4,018 downwards.
TTCTCCTCGGTGCCCAGTCCCCTCCCTTCCCATGGAGCCCCAACTCCAACCAGGCACAATGCCGAGTGCTTTCTGTTTATCACTGCGTGTAACTATGCTAACAACCCTAACAGCAGCTACTCTGCTGTCCCCATTTTACAGATGAAGAAACAGAAGTGGACTAAGATGAAGCAAACTCATCACTAGTACTCAGCCAGCAACTCTAGAGCCATAAATGTAGAGGAATCATGAACTGATAAAAATGTGCTCTTGTATGTATCAAATAAATGTCCATAAATGTCTGCTCTGTGTCAGCAACAGTTCTATGTGCTGCAAACACTGAGGGGAACAAGATGGTCACAGGGATTTGCATTCCAGTGTTGTGACATAATATGCAAGAAACCACAGAAATATCATTTCTGGCTCTTAGAAGAGCCAGGAGGAAAAGAAAGGGGGATATTAGGTGACTGGAGAAGGGGGTGCATTTTAGATGCGCTTGTCGGGATGTCCTTGCTGAGACGGTGAGTGGATGCCTGAGTAATGAGAGGAAGAGAGGCCGCAGGAAGGACTGGGGGGAGTGCTCCTGGCACGTGATCACAGTAGCTACCTGCAGGGTGGGCTGGAGGGGGGATGGTCAAGCAAATACTTGGCAAATTACATATGTCATACAACTGCCCCTTTTGATCCATTTTTGCTTTGAGTCAGAGATGCTGGCGACCCACCACTTACAAAACTCTCCTAGGGACGAGCCGCCTGGGATGGGGTTAAGGTTGTTCCCAGTTTTTCCAACATCATCCATTTACCTTTTGTGGCCTTTAACTTCTGTAAACCAGTTGCTGGACCTGCAAAGAATGCACATACAGCCCTATGCATGGTGCCTGCATACAATAAGCACTCAATAAATAATTCTTCACCATTATTTTTAATTTGGGGAGGGCAAGGAAAGGTCCCCTCTAAGGACATGATCTTGGTTCTTCAACACTCATCTGTCTTGACAGGTATATTTGTTAAGATTCTTGGGCTGCTCACAGCAGAAATCCATTTTGGCTATGGTATGCAGAAGGGGAGAGAGAGAATCCATTAGTAGAGTGTGTAATAAAGGACACAATCAAAAGGAAAACTGTAGAATCGGGTGCTAAAAAAGTGCAGGAACCAGGAGTGCAGAGAAGAGACTGCATGAACAGGGTCAGAATGAGCTACCATCAGAATAAGAACAGGGTCAGAATAAGCTACCATCTCTACCGTCAAGATTTCAAGGACTGGGCCGGGCGTGGTGGCACACACTTGTAATCCCAGTACTTGGGAGGCTGAGACCGGAGGATCCGGATTCGCGGCCAGCCTCAGCTACTTAGTGAGGCCCTCTGCAACTTAGTGAGACCCTGTTTCAGAATAAAGAATAAAAAATAGGGCTGGGGGTGGAGCTCGGAGGTAGAACATCCCTGGGTTCAATCCCCAGTGCTGCAAAAAAAAAAAAAAAAAAAGATTCCAAGGACTGACCAGAAGATGGAACCCACTGGCTTAGTTTGGGTTACATGCTTCTGATTGGCAAAAGGGTGGTGGGGAAGTTTGAGTGACAGTTGCTCTAACCCAACATCCAAGGGAAGGGATGGTACTCCAAATGCAGAGCAGAGATAGTTGTGATTCTGAGAAAGCAATAATGACCATGACCATGACCATGACGATGGGCAATGTAACTCCCATATAGATGGGTGCCAACTTCTGTTGAGGAAGAAAATTGTTCTTAATTATAAATACGATACTGAGGCAGAGAATGGGAATATGGAATTGGGATCTGGTTTCCAACCACTGGGGTTTGAACCCCCAAACTCCTCTGCCGGTCATTCGTGTGAGTCTGAGCAAGTGATCTCTCCTCATCGGCCCTTAAGTCCTCATCTAAGCATCAAGCCAGCCTCTTTAGGTGGTTCTCAGGATTAAAGACGTCAGGATTAAAGACAGGCAATGTTTGGAGAGGTGTGCCTAGCATGCATTGTAATCGCTACATTTTAGTTACCCTTACAATCATCTCGCTATTATCGATTTACACATTCTAGAATTGATAGGGTCTCGGGGTGTCGTCAGGTTCTGATGCGGTCCTTCAGGTGAGTGTAATTCAGAAATTTGTAATTTTCTAAGACATCCATTGGTGTCTTCACTTCCGTGGGGATGAAATTGTGGGGGCTCCGGGTCCCTTGGTGTGCCCCATGGGAATTCAACACAGGACCTCTTTGGGGTCGGTCAGGGAATAAATGTTTCTGAGAAGTTGGAAAACGAGTAGGGAATCAGAAACCAGACCCCATCTGGTTGCGGTGCCTCCCTTCCCTCATCTCTCTTTGTCTGCATTTCCTTTTAACATGCCAGTGGTCAAAGTGAATAATGATATATATTTTGTTGTTGTTTAAGAGAAGCCCTTGAAAGCCATTCTGAGACTGGGGTCCAGAAATCTAATCTTTGTTTGATTCTGTGTTTAGTGGGGATTCAAATCCCAACTTAATTTAATCTTTTGACTTATCCTGCAGGTACCGCCTGATTATATTCCATCGCCACCAGTAATAGGATTGTAGGGACAGGCTCTTGCTATTAGCACTTTGAGAAACAACAGCAGAAGGGAAACCAGGGCTGGCATTAGTCAACGAAACCCGCTGGAAATGAATGCCTGCTTCCCCAGCATTTTCCCCACCGTCTCGTTTTAATAAGCTATAGCAAGGATACACATAGAAAGGCGCGGAGGCCATTGATCTCCAGAAAACCTTGAATTTCAACGAAAATGTCGACCCTGCAATCCTGTGCCCATCCCTATGTGGAAGCGACCACCCCCAATAAAAGGTAATTTATTATCATGATATTGGGTCACTCACAGCCTTTATGGGAAAGCTGCAGAATTATGAGAAAGCTGGAGAATGAAGACTAAGGCCACACATGCCCGGCCTCAGGTGACACGCAGAACCGGGAAGTGCGAGGGCTGCTCGGTGGCTGGCTGACCCCCCATGTGGTGGCTCTTAGCTTCTGCTGAGTACCCTGATCTCGCTTCTCCAGGAACTTGATGTGAAGCTCAGAACCCCACAGCTGCCGGGGAGATATCAGAGTGGGCACCTGCTTCCCGTTCCAACTCCTGTTCAAGTGTTGGGCACGCCTGGGTATCTCATTGGCAGATTCTGGGTGGCATCTTAGCTTCCAGTCAGCATGGAGAAGGGTGCCCGTGGCAGATTCAGCTGTAGTTGGTGGAGTGGTGACCATTACCTCAAAAATAAGCGGATTTCTTAAACAAAGAAAGAGGCTTATGGTCTAGAGAAAGAAGACTAAAACATAGTGCGCGCTACTGCAGGATATCTTACGTGATCTGTGAGATGGAAAGTGTGGTTTATTTTTTAATCTGGAAGTAATTTCATGATATGCTGCAAGTCTCAAGATCATTCATATCCTTTGACTATACAACATCAATAATAAATCCAACTTCTGATAATTTACCCAAAGGACTTGATCAGAGAAGCACATACTTATGTACGAAGCTATCAACCAAAGCTTCATCTGTGGATCAAAAATGGCAATCCTCTAACTTTTTTGACAATTAAGAAATGATTTAACAATGTTCAATCTATTATTTTAAGCCTCACTTGAACTATATGGTTAAGGGAAAAGTAGAACTATGAAAACTAGCATTTATAATGTAAGTGGGAGCTGGATGCTGGTGTTTTTGTTTGGTTGGTTTTGTGGGGTTTTTTTTGGTACTGGAACTCAGGGGCATTCTACCTCTGAGCTACACCCCCAACCCTATTTTTTTTCTTTATTTTGATACAGGGTCTCACTAAGTTGCAGAGGGTCTCACTAAGTAGCTGAGGCTAGAAGCAAACCCAGCTCCTCCTGTCTCAGCCTCCCAAGTACTGGGATGACAAGCATGCACCACGACGCCCAGCTAGATGCTCTTTTAAGAGATGTGCATGAACTGTCTCACCAAATTGTCACAAGTCTGTGAACCTCAAGAGTGCCACTTCCCAGGGGAATGTGCGTCCTCCAGGAAAAAGGAGGAGGAGGAGGAGGAGGA
>PVJS01039710.1:0-18773 GCA_004027185.1 Glis glis | reverse complement strand
GGATTGAACCCAGGGGCATTCTACCTCTGAGCTACACCCCAGCCCTATTTTTTATTCTTTATTTTGAAACAGGGTCTCATTAAGTTGCAGAGGGCCTCAGTAAGTAGCTGAGGCTGGCCGCCAACCGGGATCTTCCTGTCTCAGCCTCCCAAGTACTGGGATTACAAGCATGCACCACCACACCCGGCTTAGGAGTCATCTTTAAATGATCTTGCTCATTTAGTAAAAGAAACAAGTAGAAGTTACTAAAATATGGGAACTGCCATCTCTTGGCCAAGTGTTTCACACAATTAGGGTGGTCCCTCAAAGCTGATTATCTAGATTCACATTGTTCCTATCACCTGGCCTTGTACTCAAGTCCTACTTGAACCCTGTATTACAACAGGGGCTCACTACCTATCATTAGGCTAAAGTGTTTTACAGGATGCTGCGCCCCCTTGAGGACAGTAGGTAGAAAGACACCCTAAGGAGGAAGTGAGTTCCAGGGTTTCCAGAATAAACCAGAAACACTGGGGAGTTTTTTGTTTTGTTTTTTAATTCAGAGAAGACCTGTTTTCTTTCAGTGTGGATTTTGATGAAACGCAGGAAAATAAGGCACATTCACACAGAAACAAGCTACTAGAAACAAGCTAGTAAGGCATTAATACAGCAGTTCTTGCTATTTCTTATGGTTTTGGTTCTATGTTAACACTCAGATGTGACTTTTGTAAGGGGCATCCTTTAAAAAGAACACAACAAAGCCGGGAGTAGTGGCGCACACCTGTAATCCCAGTACTCGGGAGGCTTAGGCAGGAGGATTGCAGGTTCAAAGCCAGCCTCAGCAATTTAGCAAGGCTCTCAGCAATCTACCAAGACTCTATTTCCAAATAAATAAAAATCGGAAGCCGGGCGTGGTGGCGCACGCTTGTAATCCCAGTACTTTGGGAGGCGGAGACCGGAGGATCCGGGTTCGCGGCCAGCCTCAGCTCTCTCTGTCTCTCTCCCTGTCTCTCTCTCTCTACTTAGGCCCTCCGCAACTTCGTGAGACCCAGTTTCAAACTAACCCAGAGAAATATCCAGTATGCAGAGCTCTCAAGCCTGTCCAGAAAACCCCACCCTTCCCCTTGAGATCCAGGCAGCCTCCTCAAGATGGCTGAGAAAGCAAGCTGCAATTAGTGGAACAGGCTCAGAGAGCTGCTGATAATTCTGTAGAGCCCTATGCCAATCCAGTGCTGAGAATGCTGGAGCAGCAGAGGTGCATTACAGTAAGTCAACTCTGGGCCAAGAAGGAAAAGAAACCACAACCTGACTCAGAATGCAGTCAGTGCTAACTAAGCCACTGCAGCCACTAATGGAATACAGGGAAAGGTCCCAGCCGGGCATGGTGGCGCACGCTTGTAATCCCAGTACGTGGGAGGCTGAGACCAGGGAATCCAGGTTCATGGCCAGCCTCAGCTACTTAGTGAGGCCCTCTGCAACTTAGTGAGACCCTGTTTCAAAATAATGAATAAAAACTTGGGCTGGGGGTATAGCTAGGAGGTAGAATGCCTCCGGGTTCAATCCCTGGTACCGCAAAAAAATAAAAATAAATAAATAAATAAAAGGGAAAGGCCCTTATGTGAGCTCTTCAACCTATTCAAACGTGGTCCAGAGCTCAGGAACAACTAGCAGGGATGAAAAGAGGTCTCTCATGCAAGCACGTCAAGGCTGAAAGAGCAAGCCTCAATCCTTCACTGCCCTGCAGCACAAAGCCTTTAGAGTGGTGCAAAGAGCAAAGGTGATGACAAATGGGGCAAAGAGCAGATCACTTACCTGTCTGGGACTGGGGGATAGAATTGGAGAATTTCTTGAACTTGGCAATAAAGAAACCATCCATATTGTGGGTATGAGGGTAGAAGCGTCGGGTGGAACGAAGAGTGGGGTGGAAGCGCCTTTCTCGAAAGCGGGTAAAACCTTCCTGGCCAAAGTCCAGGCCTGTGGGCACCAGCCGCACATTCCTCTTTTTCAGGGCATAGTCTACCACCCACTCGTTCTCTTCCACCTGGACACGTAGGGAAGACAAAGCCAGCAGGCAGGAATAAGCACAGCTGGAGTACAAGGGGGCTTTTAGGGCCCGATGCCTCCCAACCCTGCCCTCCCCCGCCCTGCCACAGCAGAGGCCTCACCATGATGGAGCAGGTGCAGTAGACAAGGTAGCCTCCTGTCTTGGAAGTGGCATTGACAGAGTCAATGGCACTCAGGAGCAACTCTTTCTGCAGGTGAGCACAGCGCAAGATGTCCTTCTCATCCTGTCCCAAAGAGACGCAGGTGTGAGGGAACTTCCTGAGGCTGCCTCAGGAGAGGTGAAGGGTGCTCCCGGACCTGGCTCCAGCTCCGCAAGGCCAGCCATGGCCTCTCAGCTGGCCCCACGACCTGACTCCTCACCTTGTTGGTCTTCACAGCGGGATCCTTCGAGATGACCCCTGTGCCACTGCAGGGAGCATCCAGCAGCACTCGGTCAAAGCCCCCCACCACCTGGGAGAGGGACAGGTCGATTAGATGTATTCTGTGACCTGCAGTGCACCCTTTATTTCCTAGGGGAAAGTCTAAACATTCTGTCAGGAAGGGGAAGGCAAACCTCAGAAGACACTCAGAGGGAGAGTCCCACCTTGGGGAACTGGCGCCCATCATAGTGGCTGATAATGGTGTTGGTGACTCCCAGCCGGTGCAAGTTGCCCACAACACTCTTCAGCCGCTCAGCATTGGCATCATTGGCAAGGATCACACCTGTGTTCTTCATCAGCTGGGCTACAGGGAAGGAGGGCCCCATGCTGAGCAGCCAGCTTCTCTGCCTCTGTACCTGCTACTCACCACCCTCCAGCCTTGGAACCCACAGGTGAGGTCTCATCACTTCAAGGCAAACTCCACTCTCCACTGCTCTGGTATAGGTCTGCCCAGCCCGCACTGGCCCTGGTGATGAGCAAGCCCACCAATGTGCTTTTTTTCTGTGTGTGTGTGTGTGTGTGTGTGTGTTACTGAGGACTGAACTACACACCCAGCCCTATTTTTTTTTTTCAAACAGGGCTCACTAGGTTGCGGAGGGCCTCACTAAGTTGCCGAGGCTGGCCTTCAACTTATGATCCTCCTGTCTCAGTCTCCCAAATACTGAGATCACACGCATGTACCACCATGCCTGACTTGCTTTTCCATTTTTACTTAAGGTTTTTCTGGCCCTATAGACTAAATTGCTTCTGTTAAACGGCAACAGCTTACTCAAATGGTTTTAACTGCTTAGTATATACTAAACATTGCCAAGGACTTCTAAACCCTCGCAACCCAAGCATAATACAATGGACAACCCAAGCACAATCACCACCCCATTTTGATACATTTTATTGCTTTTTGTCTGTGTGTGTGTGGTATTGGGGACCGAACCCAGGGGCATTCTCCCTCTGAGCTACACTCCCAGCCCTTTATATTTTGAAACAGGGTCTTGCTAAGTTGCTGAGGACCTCACTAACTTGCCCAGGCTGGCCTTGAACCTTTAATCCTCCCATCTCAACATCCCAAGTACTGGGATCACAGGCGTGCACCACCACGTCCAGTTTATGATACACTTTATACATGAGAGAACATGGGTAGCAAGTGGCCAGGCGTGGGCCACCAGTACTTGGGAGGCTGAGACAGGAGGATCTCACGTTCAAGGACAGCCTCAGCAACCTAGCAAGACCCTGTTTCAAAACAAAAAAATAAGCCAGGCATGGTGGCACACGCTTGTAATCCCAGTACTTGGGAGGCTGAGATAGGAGGATCGCAGGTTCGCAGTCAGCCTCAACAACTTAATGAGGTCTTCCGCAACTTAGTAAGACCCTGTTTCAAAATAAAGAATAAAAAATAGGGCTGGGGTATACCTCATAGGTGGAATGCCCCTGGGTTCAATCCCCAGTACCACAAAAATAAATAAACAGGACTGGAGATGTAGCTCGGAAGTAGAGTGCCCTGGTAGCAACTGGCAAAGCTGGCACTGGAGCCCAGGCCAACTCCAGAAACTGCTCCCCACCCCTCTGCTCGCTGCCTCTACACTGAGTTCCCTGGGCACTAGAGAGTCACCAATTCTGCCTCCCTTCAAGAGCAAAGAGCCACACAGAGCCCAGCCCAGCCCAGCCCACCCTTCTCATACCTATGTAGCTGGTCTTTCCTCCAGGGGCACAACACATGTCCAGGATCCGCTCGTGTTCCTGGGGTGCCAAGGCTATGACGGGCAGCATGCTAGAGGCTCCCTGCAGCATGTAGTGCCCAGCCAGGTACTCAGGAGTAGCACCTGTAAAGGAGAAACGCCCTGTGACATGCCTGGACACAGACAGGGTAGAAGGGCTACTGGGCAGGGGCACTTACCAATGGGTACCGAAGAATCATATATCACAAGTCCAGTTTTTGACCATTTGCCCAAGGGGTCCAGGTTAACCCCACGATTGATTAGAGCCTGAAGATAAGAAAAATGAAGCTTTAGAAACTTCACAGGCCACTCTACTCAGGAAACAGACAAGAACATCTGGTCCCACCAGCAGATCCACGGCACAACAGTTCCTACGGTGCTGACCAAGAACAGCCAACAAGGATTCACTGGGTGGCTCCTCCCACTTCATCCCATCCCAAGAGGCCATTTTCTCTTACCTTCTTTCTGTCCAGTGCTGGGCGTCCATTCAGGCTGTTGCACATGCCAGACAAGCACCCTACCACTGGGCTCCACTCCCGGCCCCCGCCCCTTTCTCTTAACCTTGGGCCCCTAACTCAAGGTCTGAACTCCATCCCAATGGAGCACACTGCTACCTCCTTTCCCCTCTTTTTCTTTCATTTCCCTGGAAATGGACTCTGATTTTCTTTCTCATGCTCTCTCTCTCTCTTCTTTTTTTTTTGGTGGTACTGGGGATTGAACCCAGACATGTTCTACCACTGAGCTATATCCTCAGCCTTTTTCACTTTTTTATTCTGAAACAGGGTCTAAGTTACCACACACTGGCCTACAATTTGCAATCCTCCTGTCTCAGCCTCCCAAGTACTGATATTACAAGTGTGTGCCATCACGTCCAGCTAGACTCTGATTTTCCAAGAGGCTTAGTCCCCTCCCATCCTAGAATTTAATGTTATTGGTTACACCATATTAATGACATTTACTGGGTTATCCTTCTACCAGAAAACACACAATACACAAGACCAAGATGCTAACTTAAGAACAGGAGTCTTAAGCTGGGCGTGGTAGCCCACGCTTGTAATCCCAGTACTTGGGAGGCGGAGACCGGAGGATCCGGGTTCACGGCAATCCTCAGCTACTTAGTGAGGCCCTCTGCAACTTTGTGAGACCCGGTTTCAAAATAAAGTATAAAAAAAATAGGGCCGGGGGTGTAGCTCGGAGGTAGAATGCCCCTGGGTTCAATTCCCAGTACCGCACAAAAAAAAAAAAAGAAAGAAAAGAACAGGAGTTTTTAATCTGAGGTCCTTGAGTCCCTGGAAATGAAATTAGAACACTTTGAGGGGGCGTCACGCACTCCTATAATCCCGGTACTTGGGAGGCTGAAACAGGAGGATGGCAACAAGTTAGACGCCAGCCTCAGCAACTCAGTGAGGCTCTCATTTAGCAAGACCCTGTTTCAAAATAAAATATAAAGCCGGGCATGGTGGCACACGCCTGTAATCCCAGTACTTGGGAGGCTGAGATAGGAGGATCGCAGGTTCAAGGACAGCCTCGGCAGCCGGGCGTGGTGGCGCACGCTTGTAATCCCAGTACTTGGGAGGCGGAGACTGGAGGATCCGGGTTCGCGGCCAGCCTCAGCTACTTAGTGAGGCCCTCTGCAACTTCGTGAGACCCAGTTTCAAAATAAAGTATAAAAAATAGGGCCGGGGGTGTAGCTCAGAGGTAGAACGCCCCTGGGTTCAATCCCCGATACCGCAAAAAAAAAAAAAAAAAAAAAGGACAGCCTCAGCAAATAGTGAGACCCTGTTTCCAAATAAAAAATAAAGTAGGGCTGGGGATATAGCCCGGAGATAGAAGGCCCCTGAGTTTTACCCTCAGTACCACGAAAAATATATATATATAAAATAGGGCTGGAGGTGTAGTTCAGAGGTAGAATGCCCCTGGGTTCCATCCCAGTGCCAAAGAAAAATAAAAAAATAAAACACTTTGAGTGTTGGACAAGGTGGTACATGCCTATAATCCCAGCTACTTGGGAGGCTCAAACAGGAGGATCACAATTCAAGGCTAGCCTGGGCAACAGAGCAAGACCCTGTCTCAAAATTGTAAAAAAGACTGGGGATGTAGCTCAGTGGTAGAACACCCCTGGATTCAATCCCAGTTTCGGGGGGAAGACATAGTTTGTGCATATGCATATTTCTTAGTACAGGGACCAGTTTCCCCAGAGGGCAGCAGTTAACCCCAATGCAGATGTCTTTGGAGCAGAGGTTGGAAGGATGGATTCCCCTCCAGATGTCCAGGCCCTCAGCCTGCCAGACACCAAGCCTCTCTAGGTTTGCCTCCTAGGATCACACTTATACAAAGATAGGCCCAGGGGCTAAAAACCCACCCCCAGGGTGGGACAGGGCAACCCCCCAGTTAGCAGAAGTTACTCTCTCCCTGAAATATACAAACTCAAACCACCCCTCACCTGAGCAAGGTCTCGGCGCCGGGTTTTCAAGGTATTGGTCCGGAGAGTGATGGGCCGAGGCACCTCATTCGCTTCTAAGAACTCTATCAACTGGGTTTGAGACAAGATAGCAAGGAGTAAGTCAGGCTAGCCAAGAAGCTCAGTCAGACCAAGAGCGCAAGGTTAATGTCTTCTCTACACCAAGCAGGAAGATGAGAAAAGAAGAGACATTAGACTGGCAAGTCAGTACCTCAGACAAAGGGAAGAGCTCCATGAGCTTGCCCAGCAGGAAGTCTCCATAGGAGTAGTATGTGGCCAGATCCTTCTGAAGCCGATTCAGATACTCAGAACGAGACCGACCTTCTTCCCGCTGAGAACCAAAATCCCGCAGCACTCCCACTATGTCCTGGATCCGCTTATGAACTCGCTGTAAGTCTGGAGCCTGGGCATGTGGGCCCGTTAAGGAACTGCTTGGTGAAGTCCTAGGGATGGGAAAGCCCCTCTGCCCCAAGTGCCTGCCTTCCTCCTACCCTCACCCTGGGCTGGAAGGATATCCGGCTCCATCTCCCCAGCAGGGGGCAGCACAAAAGGCTCCTCCTCATCCACGTTGATCTGCAGGCCCCCATCTGCCTCATCCTCTTTTCTAGCGCCTGGATCAGGGGACACTTCCTCCTCTTCCTCTTCATCAGTCTCCTCCTCACTCCACTGGCCCCTATAAACAGGTCCAGAAACAGTGATTCAGAGACCAAAACAGACACCTCCTCCTTCCTCAGGGCCTCCCCCATCCCAGCTGCCGTCTATGCTTCATCCTAACGGTTTCCAAAACTCACCCACTGGCAGCTTCCTGGGCCTTCTGCTTCAGAGCAGCTCTTTCAATGGGCAGCAACTGAAGAGGAGACAAGGGGCTAGTAACGCAAGCCCACCACCCTTCCATCATCCTGTCCTACTTTCTATCCCTATAATTAATTGCTTCCTAAATGTGAATGTGAAGTGCTCTCAGAAGCAAATGTGGACACTAAAAAATGAGTAAGATTTTTTTTGATACTGGGGATTGTTTGTTTCTGCGGTACTGGGGATTGAACCCAGGGGCATTCTACCTCCGAGCTACACCCCAAGCCCTATTGTTTATTCTTTATTTTGAAACAGGGCCTCACTAAGTTACAGAGGGAGGGCCTCACTTAAGTAGCTGAGGCTGCCGCGGACCTGCAATCCTCCTGTCTCAGCCTCCCAAGTAGTGGTACTGGGGATTGAACTCAGAGGGGTTCTACCTCTGAGCCACACCCCCAGCCCTATTATATTTTTTAGTTTGAAACAGGGTCTTGCTAGGGGTTGCTGAGTCTTGCTGCATTGTCAAGGCTGTCCTTGAACCTGCAATCCTCCTGTCTACTGGGATTACAAGCCTGTGCTACCACACCCACATTGTCTGTATTTTGGATCACCAGCCTAAGCAGGAAAATTACTAGCTCAAAAGGAAGAAATAAATTTATTTATTTATTTATTTATTTATTTATTTATTTATTTTGTGATACTAGGGATGGAACCCAGGGAACTTTTACTTCTGGGCTACACCTCCACCCCTATTTTTTTTTAAATTGGAAACAGGGTCTTACTAAGTTGCTGAGAGCCTCACTAAATTGCTGAGACTGGCCATAAACCTGTGATCCTCCTGTTTTAGCCTCCCAAGTACTGGTATTACAGGCATGGGCCACCATGCCCAGCTAGGAAGAAACGTTTTTAAAAAATTTTGAAGCCAGGCGTGGTGGCACACGCTTATAATCCTAGTACTTGGGTGGCTGAGACAGGAGGATCCAGGTTCACGGCCAGCCTCAGCTACTTAGTGAGGGCCTCCGCAACTTAGTGAGACCTTGTTTCAAAATAAAGAATAAAAAATAGAGCTGGGGGTGTAGCTCGGAGGTAGAATGCCCTTGGGTTCAATCCCCAGTAAAAAAAAAATTTTTTTTTTGAGACAGGATTCCACTGTTACCCAGGCTGGCCTCCAACTCCTGGGCTCAAGTGATCCTCCTCCCTTAGCTTCCTGAGTATCCGGGACTACAGGTGTACACCACTGTGCCCAGCCTAGAATTCCAGGAACTTTTTAAAGTTCTCAGATAACAATTGTTTTAAAAACTGTTTATGCATGTCTATTTCTATCAGTGAGGCACACAAGCATCTACCTTCCCACATCCTCACCAGCAGCAGGCATCTCTCTCTCTTTTTTTTTTTGCGGTACCGGGGATTGAACCCAGGGGCGTTCTACCTCCGAGCTACACCCCCGATCCTATTTTTTATTCTTTATTTTGAAACCGGGTCTCACTAAGTTGCGGAGGGCCTCACTAAGTAGCTGAGGCTAGCTGCGAACCCAGATGCTCCAGTCTCTGCCTCCCAAGTACTAGGATTACAAGCATGCGCCACCATGCCCGGCCAGGTATCTCTTTTTTTTTTTTTTTGCGGTACCAGGGATTGAACCCAGGGGCTTTCTACCTCCGAGCTACATTCCCAGCCCTATTTTTATACTTTATTTTGTAACCGGGTCTCACAAAGTTGCAGAGGCCTCACTAAGTAGCTGAGGCCGGCCGCGAACCCAGATCCTCTGGTCTCCACCTCCCAAGTACTGGGATTACAAGCGAGCGCCACCACGCCCGGCAGGCATCTCTTTTTAAAATGTTCTCTCCCTCAGGCTTGGTGGCACACACCTGTAATCCCAGCACTTGGGAGACTGAGACAGGAGGATTGCAGGTTTGAGGCCAGCCTTGGCAACTTAGTGAGACCATTTCAGTATAAAGTAGGAGACAGGTGCTGGGTGTGGTGGCACACACCCATAATCCCAGAATTTAGGAGGCTGAGACAGGAGGATAAGTTTGAGGCTAGCCTCAGCAACTTAGTGAGACCTTGTTTCCAAATAAAAAAATAAAATAGAGCTGGGAGTGTACCTCAGAGATAGAATGGACCCAGGTTCAATCTCTGGTACCAAAATAAATATATGAATAAATAAATAAAGTAGGGTTAGGAGGTAAATAAAGGTGGCACAGAGGTAGAATGCCCCTGGGTTCAATACCTAGTACCACAAAAATAAAATAAAAAAGCCAGGTGTGGTGGTGCACGCTTGTAATCCCAGTACTTTGGGAGGCAGAGACCGGAGGATCTGGGTTCGCGGCCAGCCTCAGCTCTCTCTCCGTCTCTCTCTCTCTCTCTCTCTACCTAGTGAGGCCCTCCACAACTTCGTGAGACCTGGTTTCAAAATAAAGTATAAAAAAAATAGGGCCGGGGATGTAGCGCAGAGGTAGAATGCCCCTGGGTTCAATCCCCGGTACCGCAAAAAAAAAAAAAAACATAAAATAAAATAAAAATACTCTGTCCCGTAGCTCTTTCAAACTTGTGCATGCGCTGAGATAAAATATAAGGCAGTAGACAGACACTGATAGGGCACTAGAATCACTTTGCTCATGTGATCATTGTCACCGAGGAATAGTCTCAAGGATCTGGAAAGAAGCTGGGCCTGGTGGTGCATGCCTATAATCCCAGTACTTGGGAGGCTGAGACAGGAGGATGGCAGGTTCAAGCCCAGCCTCAGCAACTTGGCAAGACCTTGTTCCAAAATAAAAAAATAGAAAGGACAGGGGGTGTACCTTAGAGGTAGAATGCCCTTAGGTTCAATCCCCAGCATATACACACACCCCAAGAATCTGGAAAGAAACTGGAAAGTAAAGATCCCTTTCTGAATACCCAGGGAGGTGAATCTCACCGTTTCACCTTCATCTTCTGAGTTGGAGTCAGCTCCATAGTCATCTACCATATCAGCATCACTGTCCTCAGAGCCCCAGACGTCCTCCTGGTTCACCACACCATCTTCTTCAGAGTCTTCCTCCTCCTCCTCCTCCTCTTCATCACCGCTACTATCGGTGGGTGCTGGGCGCTTCTTGCTTCGAGCACTGTTAACTAACGACTGGGCTCCCTTCTTTTCAGATGTCTGGACCACTCCTGCAATGATCCCCAGGGGTTGAAGAATCCTGGGTTGATGGCCACCATACTCCCCTACCCCACACCCCCGGAGCTGTACTTTCTACCCCTAAGAATGTCCTTTGGCAGTTCCCTTCATTCCAGAAATGCTCAGCAAGCACTTCCCTACCCAAGACCCACAAGACTCTTCACAGAGCTCCCAGCTCCCATTTTCACTGACCTTTTGGTAGCTTTCCAAGCAATGGTTTGGCCCCAGACTTATTTGTCCTAGGGGCTTCAACAGACCCCAACCTCCTCTTAGCTGCCCTGAAAAGATATAAGTGAAGAAATGGGAACCTACCTCTAGGCTCTGCCACCTCCTATCACAGGGAACTATAACAGTTTACAATTAGCCCTCTCCCTTGACCTATCCCATGTGCTAAAGCAGCATCAATATTTTTTTCTGGTACTGAGGACTGAACCCAGGGGCATTCTATCTCCAAGCTACATCCCCAGCCCTATTTTTATTCTTTAGTTTGAAACAAAGTCTCACTAGGTTGCAGAGGGCCTCACTAAGTAGCTGAGCCTGGCCCCCAAAGCTGTGATCCTCCAGGCTTAGCCTCCCAAGTACTGGGATTACAAGCATGCGCCACCACGCCTGGCTAGCTGCATCAATTTAATGTATGTAAGTCTAAACATTCACTTACCTCTTTCGAGCACGACTAGACAGCCTCTTGGAATTTTCATCACCAGCTATTTTTAAAAAAAGGTAAAACAGAAGGTTATAGGAAAAACAAAAAAGACAAATGGGAACCAAAATAAAAGCAGGAAGAATTAAAGGTAGTAGAGGGCTGGGGATGTGGCTAAGTGGTAGAGTGTATGTGCTTTACATATACAAAGCCCTGGGTTCAATCCTCAGTACCACAAAACAAGTAAATAAAGTAGATTATAACTCACCCCACAGTACTTTACCAAGATCTGGATAAAAGATGTAAAGGAGGGGTTGAGGAATAGCTCAGTGGTAGAGCATGTGTTTAGTATGCACAAGGCTCTGGGTTCCATCTACCCCCGGCACCAAACACAGAAAAAAGATGTGATGGTCATCAACTATTCAACAACCAAATCCAAACTCCAAGTTCCAATAAGTAGCATCATTACAATTCTGAAAACAACATCGATTCACAACTTTTCTTCTGCCCTTTATTCTCAATTTACCCAGTTATCAACTATAGATTTTTTTATGGCACTGGGGATTGAGCCCAGGGGCATTCTACCTCCAAGCTATACCCCAGCCCTATTTTTATGTTTAGTTTGGAACAGGGTCTCACTAGGTTGATGAGAGTTTCAGTACTTGCTAAAGATGTCCTCGAACCTGAGGTCCTCCTTTCTCAGCCTCCCAAGTACTGGGATTACAAGCGTGAGCCACCACACCCAGCTTCAACTATAGATTTTAACTTCATTAATGCTGGAGTTTTATTGTTGTTTTTTGTTTCTGTGGTATTGGGGATTGAACCCAGGGCATCCCAGTCCTTAAGTTTTTACTTTGAAACAGGGCCTTGCCAAGTCACTAAGGCTGTGATCCTCCTGTCTCAGTCTCCCAAGTACTGGGATTACACGTGTGCACCACCACACCTGGCTATTAATGCTGTTTTTTTTATACGTTCTCTAAGAAATAAAAAGGAATTAGCCGGGTATGGTGGCACATGCCTGTAATCCCAGTACTTGGGAGGTTGAGACCAGCCTCAGAAACTTAATGAGGCAGCCGGGCATCGTGGCGCATGCTTGTAATCCCAGTACCTGGGAGGCAGAGAACGGAGGATCCGGGTTCGCGGCCAGCCTCAGCTACTTAGTGAGGCTCTCGGCAACTTCGTGAGACCCGGTTTCAAAATAAAGGATAAACGGAGGTAGAACACCCCTGGGTTCAATCCCCGGTACCGCAAAAAAAAAAAAAAAACTTAATGAGGCCCTCCCCAATTTAGCAAGATCCTGTTTCCAAATTAGAAAATAAAATAGGGCTGGGGGAGTGTAGCTCAGAGGTTGAATGCCTCTGGGTTCAATCCCCAGCACCAAAAGGAAAAAAAAAAAAAGTCAGGTGCAGTGACACATACCTGTAATCCCAGTACTTGGGAGGCTGAGGGAGAATCACAAGTTCAGGGCCAGCCTGGTTAACTTTGCAATACCATTTTAAATAAAAAATAAAAGCAATGGGGGTGTAGGTCAGTGATTAAAAAAAAAACTCCCATAGGTTCCATCCACAGTACCACCAAAAAGAGGGAGGGGGCACAAATTTCAATATAAGTCACTCAACCGCTCAGCATCCACTTCCATAACAGTGCCTCTCTTACAGGACTCGAAGAGGATGAACTGATATATGCCCAGAGAATTCAGGGTAGTGCCTAGGATTTACCAATATTTCTATAAACTGCATCTTTAAAAAAATTTTTTGGTGCACTGTAATTTTACATCATATCGGGGTACAGTATGTCAGGAAAATACATGCACATTAACTCTTGGTGCCCCCCTCGCAAGTCTTTGATATTGGAATTGGTAATTTTGTATACATTCATAGCATTATTTCAATTGTTGGATTCTTTATTACTTTGTCCCCCACCCTTCCCTAATCCCCGTCAGTCACTCACTCCCCTGGGGTCTCTTTTATCCCACACTCAACACAAATTCCCTGTGCAGTTGTCTCTCCCACCAGTCCTCCGAGTAGGAGACTACTCACCATGTGGGAATCAAACCCAAGCTTTCTCATCTCCATCCTGTCCACCAGGCAAATTCAGCGACTGGACTTTCCCTTCCCAGTTCTCACCTGCCACAATGTTACCCATTTTTCAAAACTCAGTTTAACAAAAACTTTCTAAATTAGGCATGAAATTGCTCTTCCTCTTAACTCTCTCGGCGTTAAATGACACCTCTCCTCGCATAGGTGCTAATACAAGAAGGTATAATAGCTAATACAAGAAGGTTCCGCCTGAACAGAAAGTAAACACACAGACGAAAAAGGGGAGAATGGCTCAGAAGCCGGGATCGGGGGGCTACGACCCTCACCTGCAGGTAAGAACCTGACGAGTTCGGTCTCAGCACCCTTTTGCTTTCGGGCCTTTCGGCCCGGCCCGCGCTTCTCCTTCTTCGTTGGGTCCAACTTGCGCCCCATGGTACTGGGGAAAAGGAAGACGGGGGTAGGCGGCGTTGCGCGTGTTGGAAAGGCAACGCGGAAGCTAGGCCTAGCAATACCAGAGAGGAAAGGACACCCCGAAGACCCCTCGAGGCCCGACCCAGCCGCCTCCTCCCGAGCCCGGGGCGCTGCGCCCTCTCCCCAGGTCCCAGTCCAGATCGGCGCGGCCCCACTACGTCCCTCGAGTTCCTGCAGACCCACCCTGAGCCTCGGCTCACCCAGAGCGGGATCACGCTCGAGACACCCCCTCGCAGCAAAGCGCCACTCCACGTGCACCCCAGGAGCGCAGGCTGGCCGCACGCCGCGGAAGCGAACTGCGCAGGCGCACGGGGCGCCGCCCGCGGCCCCGCCTCTTCCGGCCGCAGCACCGGAAGGAACGCGACAGGGGCGCGCGGACCCGCGGCCGTGCGGCCTTCCTCCTGCCCGGGGCTGGGCGGGTCCGTTCGCGAAAGCGGGTTCTCAAAATCGCCCCGCCGCTCACACCAAGCACAACAGCGGAGCCCTTCCCCTGCCATCCTCTGCCCTGAGCCCGGACTCAAGACCACGGAATCCCACGCCACTTACCTTCAACTCCCAGCCTTTTGATTAGGAAGCCCCATTCCTTGTGAGCGCCAGATGCCCCGCCCCAGTTAAAGGTTCCCCTCTGCCGACGCTCACAGGTGGAGGTCAGGAAGACTGCTTGCATTCTAGTATCACTCAATTTAGCAAAAAAAAAAAAAAAAAAAGCCTACTCAGCCTTTTTTCAGATTAACGTTATGGCTGGCAGTGTATCTATGTGGTCGAGCACTTGCCTACTATGCGAGCACTTGCCTACTATGCGCTGGGTTCAATCCCCAGCACCACAAAAAAAGTAAAAACTGGGTGGGCGTGGTGGTGCACGCCTGTAATCCCAGCACCTGTGAGGCTGAGACAGAAGATTGCAGGTTTGAGACCAGCCTCAGCAACTTAATGACACTCTTAAGCAACGTAGTGAGACCCTGTTTCAAAACAAAAATTTTTTAAAAAGGCTGGGGGTGTAGCCGGGCGTGGTGGCGCACGCTTGTAATCCCAGTACTTTGGGAGGTGGAGACCGGAGGATCCGGGTTCGCGGCTAGCCTCAGCTCTCTCGCTCTCTCTCTCTCTCTCTCTCTCCTTAGTGAGGCCCTCCGCAACTTCGTGAGACCCGGTTTCAAAATAAAGTATAAAAAATAGGGCCGGGGATGTAGCACGGAGGTAGAATGCCCCTGCATTCAATCCCCGGTACCGCAAAAAAAAATTAAAAAAAAAAAAAAAAAGGCTGGGGGTGTAGCTTGGAGGTAGTATGCGCCTGGGTTCCATCCCCAGCACCAAACAAAAACTGTTCCAAGCACTTTACTGGTTTTATCTTCACACCCCATGAGGTAGATTAATTTTATGCATAAGAAATCTGTGTCTCCAAGAAGTTAAAACAACCAGCTCTGGATCAGAGGGCCATTAAATGGTGCAGGCAGATTTACAGCCTCCCACCTTTCACAGGTGGTCATCCGTGGTTGGAAGTAGAGTGGGGGTGCATGCAAACGAAGTAGCCCTTAGTTTACAACTATACAGTCCCCGGGGTTCCCACCATACACAATCATCCACCTGTGCCTACACCCACACTGAACAAGAGCACTAAAATACAAGGAAACTTTTATTTTCAATTTTCATCAAGAAATTTGCTGCGGTTTTTTATGCTTTTGGTTCTTTTTCTTTTTTTTTTTTTCTTTCTTCCATTTTATTTCACTTTAGCCGCTCAGTGGCTGGAGCCGCTGGGTTCCTGGTATTAAAAAGATGCCAACAGAGGTAGCTGTGTCTCGCCCAGGGGCCCGGCCCACTCTGAATACCCCAAAAAGGGAGAAAAGAAAACACAAAATAAACCAACAAAATAAAACCAAAAGAAATTCAGATCATTTTCTTCAAGCCTGGCAGGAACCCACAACAGTTTGTGTGTAACAGATGTTACGGTGGGGAGAAGCCAGGGTCCAAAAGAAGGCCAGCCCACCGGCTCCGTGCAGATGGCGCCGGCGCTACTGCTGCTCCTCTCTCCAGCAGGAAGGGCACCACTGCCCCTCACTCCCTCCCCTCCCCCAGCACACAGGGGCTGTTCTTTATAACTTGAAGGTGGGCAGAAGGAAGGAGAGTCTCTCAGGCCCCCAGGGAAGAAGCTGGGACAAGAGAAAGTGAGGAAAGTCACTGCTCAGCGGTGGAGGTGGTATCATCAAGCTGGTCTTCACTGCTGCTGGGCTACCTATAGGGAAAAAGAGCCAAGAGTCAGAACACTGGAATCAGCCGGGCGTGGTGGCGCACACACTTGTAATCCCAGTACTTGGGAGGCTGAGACAAGAGGAGGATCCGGGTTTGCCGCCAGCCTCAGCTACTTAGTGAGGCCTTCCGCAACTTCGTGAGACTGGGTTTCAAAATAAAGGATAAAAAATAAGGCCAGGAGCCGGGCGTGGTGGCGCACACTTATAATCCCAGTACTTTGGGAGGCGGAGACCGGAGGATCCGGGTTCGTGGCCAGCCTCAGCTCTCTCGCTCCTCCACAACTTCGTGAGACCTGGTTTCAAAATAAAGTATAAAAAATAGGGCCGGGGGCGTAGCGCAGAGGTAGAACACCCCTGCGTTCAATCCCCGGTACCGCAAAAAAAAAAAAAAAAAAAAAAAAAAAAGGCTGGGGGTGTAGTTTGGAGGTAGAACACCCCTGGGTTCAATCCCTGGTACCACAAAAAAAAAAGAACACTGGAATCCACTGGATCCCAAGGGAACTCACTCTCACTGGCAGCCCAGGAGTAAAGCTAGGGACGGAGATCAAAGTTACAATTTCTAGAATGGTTCCGTGGGAAGAATTGGCATGATGAAAATGATCATACCTGCTGTGGGGGAGGTTCCGGTGCCCGGTTTGCCAGGCGGCTGAGAATGTTGCGCTCTGACATCTGTAACCTCACGGCAACTGGGGGAATTCGGGCAATGGTAGCTGGGAGTCGAGTCACATCAGCTTTCATGTCACTCAGCAGTTCTTCCAGCTGTTTCAGAACTGCAGAGGGAAAAAAGAGGTGGTGAGCTGTGGTGGTCAAGACTGAGTCCTTCTACCCTACCATTTTCTGACCGTGATGTGTTGTGTTGCTGTCTTGTCAGTGAATCATCTGACCTGACCTCCAACCACGCTCAAGTTCCAGTCCCAGTCTTCCCCTAGCCCTCATTATCCCTGGCTCTCTATTGTCTGTACATCCTCCACTTCTTGAGAGAAGCCCGTTCCTACTTGTTCCTACTGTTTCCTTTTCGCACTCTTATCTTGCCTCTCTACCTTCTGGATCTGTCTCCCACTTCCTTTATAACAGCCTCTGCTTCCTCACTTCACCCTCCACCTCCTTACAATGTTTTACTTTAATTAGAAACATGTTGAAAGGGGTCTAGAAATTGAAGGGATCTTAAATTACCTGAAGTTACCTCTAAAGTACCCCAGATGGCACTCTATTATGCTGCTTTACTTTCCATCTCAAGAACCTGAATATATTAAGAGGTAAGAGACAAAGAACTACTGTCCTTGACTGCCTCTAGGGCAAAGATCGTCAGTACATCCTAAGCTCCTAGACAAACAGGCTCTGAAAAAGGTCTGGAAGCAATAAGTATATGGAGGGGTGAGTGGAGGGGAGGCTGAATCAGTAGGAGGCAGGGGAGCCACTGGCTACCTTTGTGCAGGACTGCATTGGCTGGCTTGTTTCCTGCCATCGACTCCTTGGACAGGTGCTGGTGACTTTCCGCCAAACACTCCACCTCAGCAAAGCGAGTGTTCAGGGCCATGGAGGGGTGAGAGGGGTCCTCTGACATGTTCAGGTAAGCCGCCCTGCGCAGCTGTTCCTCAATCACCAGGGCTTGTTCTAAGAGCTGCACAAGGACAAACAGGAGACAGGAGTTGGACTGACAGTCATTTTGCTCAGTACTTCCAGGCCTCTCAACTCATCTCTTCCTCCGAGTAACACGAACCTATAAAGAACTTCAGGGCTCCTGGCTCCTTGACACCATTCCTCACACACAAGCAGGCCAACAGTACATTGCCTTTTCTCCCCCATTAGAGGTCCATGTTTTTACAACTTTGTTCTTTAGAGTCTCTTATTCAGAAATGATAAAAACTCAATTCACAAAATATAGAATGTATAAAGAATTAAAATCACAAATAATCCCACTTCCTAGAGATTCTGCTAATATTCCAGTTTTTTTTTTCTTTTCTTTTTTTTTGTGGTACCAGGGATTGAACCCAGGGGCGTTCTACCTCCGAGCTACACCCCCACCATATTTTTAATCCTTTATTTTGAAACCGGGTCTCACAAAGTTGCGGAGGGCCTCACTAAGTAGCTGAGGCTGGCCGCGAAGCGGGATCCTATGGTCTCCGCCTCCCAAGTACTGGGATTATAAGCGTGTGCCACCACACCCGGCTCCAGTATTTTTTTTTTCTCTCTCTCTCTTTTCTTTTTATATTTTACTTTGAAACAGGATCTTACTAAGTTGCTGAGGGCCATGCTAAATTGCTGAGGCTGGCCTTAAACCTGCAATCCTCCTATCTCTGCCTCCCAAGTACTGGGATTACAGGCATACACCACCACGCCTGGCTTCCAGTATTTTTATCAAAGTTTTTTCTATGCCAGTTGTGGTGGCATACACTTGTAAACCCAGTACTTGGGAGGCTGAGACAGGAGGATCGTAGGCTCAAGGACAGCCTCAGCAATGTAGCAAGACTCTCAGCAACCTAGCAAGAACCTGTTTCAAAATAAAAGATAAGCCAGGCGTGGTGGCACACACTTGTAATCCCAGTACTTTGGGAAGCGGAGACCGGAGGATCTGGGTTCGTGGCCAGCCTTAGCTCTCTCTCCCTACCTAGTGAAGCCCTCCGCAACTTCGTGAGACCCGGTTTCAAAATAAAGTATAAAAAAATAGGGCCGGGGGTGTAGCACGGAGGTAGAACGTGGCCAGCCTCAGCTACTTAGTGAGGCCTCTGCAACTTCGTGAGACCCGGTTTCAAAATAAAGGATAAAAAATAGGGCCAGGGGTGTAGCTCAGAGGTAGTA
>PVJS01039708.1:0-18774 GCA_004027185.1 Glis glis | reverse complement strand
CGCTACGCCCCCGGCCCTATTTTTTATACTTTAGTTTGAAACCGGGTCTCACGAAGTTGCGGAGGGCCTCACTAAGTAGAGAGGGAGAGAGAGACAGGGTGAGAGAGAGCGAGAGCTGAGGCTGGCCGCGAACCCGGATCCTCCGGTCTCCGCCTCCCAAAGTACTGGGATTACAAGCGTGCGCCACCACGCCCGGCTTAGTTGCTCATTTCTTGATTGGGTTATTTTTTTAGTTTTGAGTCTTTTAACTCCTTTATATATTCTAGATATTAATCCTCTATCAGAGGACAGCTGGTAAAGATCTTTTCCCATTCTGTAGGTTCTCTCTTTAGAATCTTGATGGTTTCCTTTGATGAGCAGAAGCTTTTAATTTAATGCCATCCCACTTAACCAGAAAAATCTAAAATCTCTTTACTACTTAGAACTGTGATTGCTCTCTTTGGGCAGAGTGAAGAATCTTCATCAGACTTTACTCGGGGCAGGAGAAGCTGCTGGACTTGGCTCCAGGCTATGCACTGGCCATGGTAGTATTACCACCTATGGTGGCAGTTGCGTGCTGGGCTTTCTCTTTCTCATCTCTCAAAGCTTCCCTATACAAGGCTGAGAAGGAAGTAGTTAACTCCCACTGACCTTGGAGAAAAACCAGGGCTTTTATCTTGCTGGTTTTATCATGGGCTCTTGGACCCCACAGAAACTCATTGCATGGGGAATCACTCTTGAGCACCTACTGATACTCCAGGTACTGCTCCAGCATTAATTCTTTGGTGATGAGCTCTCTGGGATCCCCATAGATGAAATCCTTCTTTTCGGCATACACTCTGATCATACTCAGCACCTCCCAGATCTTCTTCTCTGCCATGAAGGTCACACCCAGGATATATATCAGGAGGACAGTCTTGGGCATGCCCTGGACATCACTCAGCCTCCCATTGTGGGTGAGATCTGGTATTTTGATGAGCACATAGGAGTGGCTAATGGGATCCACTTCCTTAACTTCAGTGCCAAACACCACCTCCATGCATTCACAGGTAGTCCTGAAGATCACAGGGAAGTGGTCCTTGTATTCTTTGATGGCACTTTGCAACATTTCTGTCTTTGTGATGGGTTTCTTTGTTATATACTTAGGTGCCTATAATTATACATCACAATGAGGTTCAGAGTGATAGAAACATATATGCACACAGCTCTTGGAGTGTTTCCCTCCAAATCCCCACCCCACCGCCCCCTCCCATGCATGAAGTTCCTTCTATTTCCCAATGTCTGTCCAGCATCCACACATGAGACAGAACATACAACCCTTCACTTTCCGAGACTGGCTAATCTCACTTAGCATAATATTCTCTAGTTCCATCCGTTTTCCTACAAATCAAATAGCTTTTCTCTTCTTTATGGCTGAGTAAAATTCCACACCATCATTCTACCAACAACTGAAATGGACAGTTTGACAAACAGGCTTAGGTTCCATATTCTTATCAAACTTATCTCTGTTTTTTCTGGGCTATCTTACTGCTGCTAGTGGTGATAATGCTACCAGTGACCCTTTGGTCTATGTTGTCAGTACTCAAGAGCCATCTCTCCTCTGCAACATTTTCATTATTCTTTTCTAGTGGTCTTCCTGTCAAATTATTCCTTCCTTGTTCCATGGCATGCCTAGAAAGATGAATTGTAATCACACTGTAACAATTAGTTAATATTTCTCATGACCCCTGCCTTTTAAGGCAGAGATTGTTTTATTCATCTGTATGTCCTCAGTCCTTTGCCTGCCATATGATGAATAGTCAATATTTGTTGAGTGAATATTCCATGTAGACTCTTAGGAAAATTCATAGGAGAATGAGAACCATGAACTTTTCCCAGGAAAAGAACAGGAAATGGAGGAAAGAGATTTGCCTAAGATCACCCATGTGTACACGCATCTCTTCAGATGTTTCCTTGTCTGTCTAGAATTAGTATAGAATTGATCAGTTTGACCTTTATTATTCTATTAGTAAGACTTTGATAACTTAAATTTTTATTTTGTGCTCAAATCACAAGGATTCCTGTAGAAATAAAATGGAAAAAGTGGTGGTGATAATAATGATTAACTAGCAACATTTTTTGTAACATGAAGTTGAGCAATAATATTTGGTCATATCTAATACTGTGGCATTAAACTGCTACATGAAGTGTCATGTGCAAGACCTAAGGCAAATACCCGATGAGGCCCTCAACATAACAGCAAAGTATCACTGGAATATTAGGATACAGAATTTATAGTAATTGCGTTAATGTTTCCTTTGAATTAAGTATTATTCCCTCTGAGATGATGCCAGACAAATTGTTAATTGTTAGCAAAATCAGAATTATCCCAGAAAGTGAAGCTGTGGAGGTTTTACTATAAGAAAAATCTTTTTCTAAAACTCTGGAGCAAGGTAGATGGGGAGAAAGTTGGATGCTATTGTGAAGAAGTCAGCACCAGCTGCTTCTATTCATTTCAAAGGGTTGAGAAGGGAATTGACCATTGAAGTCAAGTCTATGCAGTTTATTTCCTCCTCTCCGTCCAACTTGCAAAGCAAATTTTGAAGAGAAAAGAGGCACTGCATTCTCTATAATGATATCTATGTTTCTTCAGCAGGAGGAGCAGGAGAAATCCTATTGGCATCTTTTCAGCTGCTCTTAGTATCTCCCTGAATGCTCCCCGAGAGCAGGAAGTATTGTCAAGGTAGCCATAGGAGAGAACATGTATCCCTTCCTCTATATAATCCAGAAGAGATTTATCTGCAAAATTCTTTTCTCTGCTCTTTAGTGCTATTGGGGGTCTGTAAGGAACACATGGCTTACTGGAAAGAGCATGGACTTTGGCCTCAGACACACCAGACTAGTTTCACATTTCACTTTAGCTACTTTTGTGAAATCCACAATAAGCTACTCCAACTCTCTGAGCCACAGTATTCTCCTCTGTAAAATTGCAATGACAGGTGCTACACTCTAGAATACCTACATAACTTGTGGGGTCCAGCGCAAAATGAAAATTCAGGTTTCTGTTCAAAAAACAAAGAACATGAAAACATAAACTTCAGGACTGTGGTAGCAGAGCATTAAATCAAGCATGGTCTTGTGTGACCAGGTTGGCCACACACCCAGGAAGCTGTCCTTGGCTGTTCAAATATTTTGCCTATAGGGTCTCAATTGTTTATCTCTGTATCTAGTGACCCGATTCCTGGAAACTATATTTCCACTGATGTAAGCTATATTTAACCCATGGGAGGCAGTGGTAGGAGGCTGGCGGAAGGGAGACAGGAAACAGCCAACTTATTTCCTTATTTCCCCTTATCCCTCTCTCTCTATTTTTACTTGAGAGTTATTACCAATTATAACTGCTCTTCTCTCTGGATTCCACCGTCCCTTCAAAGGAAAACCCACCTTCTGGGGCCCTCCTTTTCCTTCTGGCCAGTCCTCTGAAGGTGCCCTGGCTTCTGAACTCCAAAACCATCACCTTTTCCTGATTCACATTTTTCCCAGTGATAGGTAATATCCTGACTGCATCACTGTTCCCTATTTGGCATTTCAGCTATTCCAAGCCCCTTTAAAAAAGTTCCCCTTATTAAAAATAGTTCTGCTTATTAAGTATTCTCTTTGCTGCATGGAATCTGATACAAAGGTCTATCTTGAAGGTTATGATGAAGAATAAATTTGTCTAAAATTAATGATTTTCGGCTGTCAGTTGCAATCCATTTGTGACTGATGAAATCAATGTGATGGGTCAAGCAATATTTCAGAACAAAAAATAATGTAGAGTAGAATAGAAAATATTGTGGTATATTGTATGTATTAAGGATAAATATGGATTCATAAAACTTATAGTCATCTGTATGGGTATCTATAGTATATACCAGTTCATGATATAAAAACGTGTTACTTTCTAGCAGCTGGGATTCCCTCCCCCCAAAAAAAAAGAAAAAGAAAAAACTGAAAGCCCATGGTCTAAGGTTTCTGGCACATAACAATCACTCATTAAATTGTAGCAATTATTGTTTTGAGCCAAGACTATATCATATAAACACAATCCAGTCAGATTGCCCATAGAGTTTACTATTCCAACTCATTAGAATAGTTCCATGTAGTTAGGCCAGGATGTACTGAAATGAAACAAAGCATTGACTTACATTTGTTTGATTATATCTAGACAGGCCCAGCCTGAGTCACCAGCCTTGGCTGAAAGAAAAGCCAGCCAGGTCCAAAGAACAGAAACAGTTTTAAAATAACATTTTATTTTCCTATGAGTCATCACAATCTGTCCCTGCAATACCTTTCTCCTCCAGCTGCATGCTTTAAAATGGTCAGGTCTCATGCAGGAAAGTGGGGATGGGGAGGAAGTGATAGGATAGCACCTCCCCAGTCAGCCTATGAATGAAAGTATGACTTCTTTCTCAGAAGCATCACATACTTCTCAGAAGTATCAAAACTCCACAGAGATAACTGCTACCAGGCAGCCATGAGATTGGTAATTGACAAATATTATCAACCACCCAGAACCTGCTACTGGAATGGGAAAACTAAACAATTATAGGTTACCTTATTCTGCTATAACAATTCTAGTTACAAATGGGTCCTGTTAGCTGTGTGTTGATGACTTCACAGAGGAAACATTCTAGGATAAGAATTTGTAGCCTCTTGTCTGTATCATGTCTACTTTGTTAGGCTAGGGATTGCAACATGAATCCATCCAATCCAGAGAACTATGGATGTGGGTGGTATGGTGTGAATCTCAAATATCCCTGAAGACTCATATGTCTAAGGCGGGGTCCCTAATGCAGTGATGTTCAGAAGTGGGGTTTTTAGGAAATGATGGGCCCATGTGGGCTTTGACCTCATCAGTGGATTAATCTATTATCAGATTCATAACTTGATGGCATTACTGGGACATGATGGAAACTGTAGGAGATTGGACCTAGTCGAAGGAACTAGGTCCCTGGAAGCATACCCTCAGTGACTATATCTTGTCCTTGGCCACCATAAGGGCAGTGGTGGCTTTGCTCCACTACACTCTGCTCTGTATGATGTTTGGCCTCACCACAGGCCCAGAATCAACACAGCCAACCAACCGTGGACTGAAACCTCTATAACCCTGAGCCAAAATAAATCTTTCCTCCAAGTTGTTTTTCTCATAAACAACAGTGATCAAAAGCTGACTGATGCACTGAGGAACAACAAAGAGCTGTAGGTTATATGCTTTTCTCTGGTTGGTGGCCTTCCCTGAGACTACCTAGAAGTCTCTCTGGGGCCCAAAGTAGCCCTTTCGAGCTCTCTAATGCTGTTTGATAGCTTGGTCCGCTCACTCATATTGTTGCTGGTTCTGAGTATCTATACAGACAAGACAAATATTTATTTCTACTACTGCACATGATAGTGTCTGCCAGGCTCCAGATAGAGAAATGGTAGAAACCACCAACACTGGGGATTTACCTTGTGCCTGACACTGTATGGAATATTTTACACATATAAATTTATTTAATCCCCACAACAACCCCATGGGGTAGGTACTGTTATCTTCCTCATTTCCCAGCTGAGCAAATGGGGAAGGCAAATAATTTGCTCAAACTGGTAGAGCCAATCCATCATACAGCCAAGAATGAAACTAGGCAACGTGGCTGCTAAGTCATTTGCACCTCTGCCTGGACTGGGAGCTGGAAGGTCTGCTTCTCATTTTACCATTAACCTGGTCATCTAATGGTTGAGCAAATAAACCCCGCTGCATTTTCCTCTTCTCATCTACAAAATAAGGAGATGGCTCAAAGTGACTTAAAACCCCTTCTAGTGACACCTTCCATGTTTCTGAGTTTTAGTGTTCAGAGGAAATTATATTAATTCATCCAATATATTCTACTGCCCTAAAATCTTTCAAACAGATAGATTACTACTTTTCTGAACAATCCAAGTAGGAATATTTTTCTACTCATTGATTCCCTTCCTGATGGTAAGGAGGCCTTGTTTTCTGGGATAGATATCTGTCTCCTGCCTTCTGACCTAAAACTGCCTTTTGTCCTTGGGGACCGAGGAAGCTTTCTAAATCTCCAAGTCTGTCACACCCACACTTCAAGCAGAGCTGAGTTAAAGGGTATGACTGGTCTAAGAGGGCTCATATGTTGAAGTGATACATGGAGGAGATGCTTTTTTTTTAAATTTTATCTTGAGTACTGGCTGGGTTTTGAACCCAGTTGCAGTCTACCTCCAGGCTATAATACCCCCAGCCCTTTTTATTTTTTTTTTTTTGTGGTACTAGGGACTTAACCCAGAGGCATTCTACCTTCAAGCTACATCCCCCAGCCCTATTTTATTTCTTATTTGGAAACAGGGTCTCACTAGATTGATGCGGGTCTCACTACTTACTGAGGCTGTCCTCAAACCTGCGATCATCCTGTCTCAGCCTCCCAAGTATAGGGATTACAGGCGTGCGCCACCATGCCTGGCCCCTCCAGCCCTTTTTAAATTTATTTTTTAAGTTTTGAAACAATGTCTTGCTAAGTTGCCAAGGGTCTTGCTAAGTTGCTGAGGCTGGCTTCAAACCTGCCATCCTCCTGTCTGAGACTCCCGCATACTGTGACTGCAGGCTGGTGTCACCATGCTCGCCCAGTGTGGAGGAGATACCTAAGGGAGAAGGGGATAGAGGAGACCCAGTACTAAATATTTCCAGTTAAGAGAAGTGTAAGGTCAAAGAGAACCCACCCTCCTGGATGAAGCTCTCCATCACCTGACGAGCTGATTAAATATCATGCAGCAAAAAGTAAATGTTTACTGCAAGGCAGCTGCTGGGACTGCACAGAACTGCACCAGCCATGACTAAGTGGTTTAATTGGCTCACCTTCTTCAGCTCTTAGTATGCTCCTCATAAGTGCCTGTCAGAGAAAATCTTTTTTTGTTTCCCTGTAACAGCTGGCTCCTAAAAACAAACTCAAAATGTGCAGTCAGGATCTTTCCTCAAATTTGTATTGAGATGATAGTAGAGAAATAGAGTTAAAACATGCTGTTCTAGCTGGGTATTTTATCAGAATTAATGGAACTATATTTTGTAATTTGTTCTCTAGTTTTAGTATTGTTTGTTTTGTTTCTTGGAGATAGAATCCTAGCTAAATGCTGTGGATTTAATATAATCTTGAAATCAACCAATAGAATATCTCTAAGGGAAACCCATTGTGATCCATGACTATCTAGCCACAAAATTTCTTTTATTAACTTCTAAATCACTTTCATTTTTATTGATACATATTAATTGTACAGAATGGTGGGTGTCAGCTGGGTGTGGTGGTGAGCGCCTACAATTCTAGTACTTGGGAGGCTGAGACAAGAAGATGGCAGGTTTGAGGCCAGTCTCAGTAACTTAGTAAGACCCTGTTTAAAATTTTAAAAATTACATGGGCTGAGGTATAGCCAGGAGGTAGAATTCTCCTAGTTTCAATAAAAAAAAGGAGGAGGAGGTAGAGGAGGAGGAATTCTCCTAGGTTCTAGTACAAGAAGCAGGAGGAGGAGGAGGAGGGAGAGGAGGAGGAATTATAACAACAATGATGGATGGGTTTTCATTGTGATATATTGTAGATACATGAAAGCATGATTTGATCAATTTCACTCGCAATACCTCTCCAACCCTCAGTTTCTCCCTTTCCTTTACCCTAACAGTCTTCCTTCCAGTTCCCTGGCATTCTTTTTTAAGCCCCGCTTTTTCTCTCTAGCTTCAACATATGAAAGAAAATATACAACCCTTGATTTTCTGAGTCTGACTTATTTCACTGAATATTAAACTCTCCAGTTCCATCCATTTTCCTGCAAATAACATAGGTATACAGGTATCTCTAAAGTATGCTGACTTCAATTCTTTTGGATAAATACCAAGGAGTGCTACAGCTGGGTCATGGGGTAGTTCATTTTTAGCCTTTGGAGGAACCTCCATACTGATTTTCATACATTCCCACCAGCAGTATATGTGTTCCTTTCCCCTTACATCCTTACCAGCATTTATTGTTATTTGTATTTGTGTATGTGTATGTGTATGGGGGGTGTTCCTGGGGATTGAACCCAGGAGCACTCCACCACCGAGTTACACCCCCAGACCTTTTTATTTTATTTTAAGACAGGGTCTTACTAAGTTACTGAGGCTGGCCTTGAACCTTTCCATCCTCCTGCCTCAGCCTCCCATATCACTGGGATTACAGGAGTGTGTCACTGTGCCTGGCTGTTATTGGTGTTCTTGATGACTGTCATTCTAACTGAATTGAGATGGAATCTCAGTGTAGTTTTGATTTGCATTTTTCATATAATTGTTGACCCTTTGTACTCCTTTTGAGAAGTCTGTTCAATTAATTTGCCCATTTATCTTTTTTGTGCTGAGTATTTTTAGTTCTTTATATATTCTAGATATTAGTCCTCTGTTGGAAGAGTAACTGGCAAGGACTTTCTCCAATTCTGTCAGTTTTCTCTTTACTTTGTTGTTTCCTTTGCTGTGCAGAGCCTTTTAACTTTACGCTATCCCATTTATTAATTCTTGTTCACATTTCCTTAGCCATAGGGGTCCTATTCAGAAATGTTTTGCCTGCACTTATATGTTGAAGTATTTTCCCTTTGTTTTCTTCCAGCAATTGCAAAGTTTCTGGTCGTATACTGAGGTCTTATATCCATTCTATGTTGACTTTTGTACAGGGTGAGAAAAAGGGATCTACTTCTGTTCTTCTGCATGGGGAAATCCAGTTTTCTTAGCAACAATTGTTAGGCTGTCTTTTCTCCAGTTTATGCTTTTGACACCTTTGTCAAGAATCAGATGACTATAGCTATGTGAGTTTATCTCTGAGTATTTTATTCTGCTGTATTGTATCTATTTTTATGCCAGTACCATGATGTTTTTGTTACAGTGGCTCTGTAGTATAATTTGAAAGCAGGTATTGTGATGCCTCCAACATTGCCATTTTGTTCTGGATTGCTTTGGCTATTCTCACACAGATATTTCTTATTAATAGCAGAATTTGTGTTCAGTATGACATGTTAGTCATAGTTAACTTCCTGTTTTTTATGGTTTTGTTGCTGTTAGATTTACTTTCTAGGTATTTTCCCTCCATACATGTACTTATGAATTCATCTGCTTAGAAGGGCATATATATATATATATACACATCTCAGAAATGTTCTCCATCAAAGTCACAGTTAACTGAGATCCAGCCAGTGGAATATGGGAAGATCTGATATATGCCACCTCCAGGCATATATCCTCCTCCATGCCCTTTTCCCTCTCTAGTCAGTTGAATTGAAAATGACACCCAGAACAACTGGAAGCCATATATTGAAGATGCCCAAGCCTTGTTCAGCCTGAGCCTTTAATGATCCTGTGGAGGAGTACTATTCCAACTACATGCTTTCTCTCCTAGGTATGTTATGGGAGCAAAACATAAACTTCAGTTCTATTTGATCCATTTTAAAGTTTTTGAGCCACTTTTTCTAGGGGTTAGTTTGCATCAGTTTGCATGATGTCAGGGTAGTAAGTTTACAGCCTGGGTTAAAATTATGTATTGGACTTTTTTAGAGATATGACCTTGGATGATTTAATGAATCCTTCCAACCCTCAGTTTTTTCAACTTTTTTTTTTTTTTTTTTTTTGCGGTACTGGGGATTGAACGCAGGGGCGTTCTACCTCCACGCTACGCCCCCAGCCCCATTTTTTATACTTTATTTTGAAACCAGGTCTCACGAAGTTGCGGAGGGCCTCACTAGGGAGAGAGAGAGATAGAGACAGGGAGAGAGAGAGAGAGAGAGCTGAGGCTGGCCGCGAACCCGGATCCTCCGGTCTCCGCCTCCCAAAGTACTGGGATTACAAGCATGCGCCACCACGCCCGGCTCAGTTTTTTCAACTGTAAAATAATATTCACTCGTTGAGTTGTTGTGAGAAGTAAACTGGTCTCTCTGAAATGCCCTATGACTTGTTACTTCTTCCATTCTAGTGATCAATTTGTGCTTATTATGGTTTCTCTGCAGCTTAAAATAGGTATGCATTAATATTAGAAAAACTTATTTAAAAATGTGTCTTCAGTTTCCATATTTACATTAGAGAACTTTTAAATTTATATTTCATTCCTTTAAAAAAATAAAACCTCTCAGGAAAATAAGAGAATATCAGTTTGGGAATCAGTTGACAAACCTTGATAAAAATATCCGTGTGACCATTTATTATCTGTATCATATCTCTCAGGCTTACATTCAGCCTTAGTAATGTTTGAATAATAGTAGCCCTTCTTTCAGGATTGTTAGGCTTAAGTAAACTTCTAAAAGTCTGTAAAATCTCCTTGCACACTGATGATTTCCCTTTTCTTCCCAAATATTGTTCCATATGAGCACTGTGTTAGTCAGCTTTATGTCACTGTGACAAAATACATGACATAATCAACTTATAAGGAGGAGAGACTTCTTTGGGCTCACAGTTTCAGAGGTTTCAGTCCATTACTTGGCCTGGTTGCATCTGGGCCCGTGGTGGCCCAGTGCATCATGGCAGGAACATGCGATGGAGGGGCTGCTCATCTTGTGGCAGCTGGGGAGCACAGAGAGAGACAACAACAATGAGGGACAAGGTCCCAACATCCCCTTCAATGACCTCACTTCTCCCATTAGGCCCCACCTCCTAATGGTTCCACCACCTCCCAGTAGCAACACAGGCTGGGAACCAAGCCTTCAGTACATGGGCCTCTGGGAACATTCAAGATCCAAACAATAGCAGGCACTTTCAGTTTTATTTGCTGGCTGCAGTTACCTTTCTTTCTTAAGCACTAGAACTGTATCATGGTTAACTAGCAATTTGGAATCTCTGGAAAGCAGATTTGTTTTTCTGATCACCATGCCAAATTGCAGCTCATTCTCCCAGCAAACCCGGGGATTAGTGGAGGTTTTTGAAGGAAAAAGTTGGCCTATGGCTCTATTATCAGAGACAGCGGAAAAATGTTGGTTACTGCCTAACCAGACAAGTAGAGGTCACAGAGTATGTTCATCTCACAATAAAACAAGGGGATAGAAATGTTGTAGGTGAGCCAACTGTCTCTATTACCAATGTGCTTTTGTTTGATTGTGTGTGGTACTGGGGACTGAACCTAGGAGTGTTTTACATCTGAGCTACACAATCAGCCCTATGTTATTTTTATTTTGAAACAGGCTCTCACTAAGTTGTTGAGGGCCTCCCTGAGGCTGGCCGCAAACCTGTGATCCTCCTCTCTAAGCTTTCCAAGTACTGGGATTACAGGCATGCACCACCATGCCCAGATAACTTAATGCATTTTGATTCAACTCAGTAACAACCAACAGCATTCACACTGAACACATGACCAACCTTGGTGTTTAAGGGTTGCTTGTCTCTAAGCATTCCCTTTGGGAATCCACATAGATGGGAAATTTAACTGGGAATTTTTGTGTGTGTGTTTTTGCTTTTGGTGTGTCTTAACCTTACCTTTGTAAGGCAAATCACAAAAACCTCAATTTACTAGTGTGTTCTAGTTAATCTTTTGCTTTATTAAATATCATTTTGAATTCCCTATTTCATTTAATCTTTGTAGTGAAAAAAATAATTTTAGACACTACTAAGCCGTTTTTCTGCTTTATTAAGAAAAAATGTTGGGTTAAATCTAATTCTTAGTAGGTGAAAATTTTAGAGAATTGTTTTGTTTATGTTATTCACATTTGGAATAGACTCTATTTTGAGAATTTAAAAAGAGCTATGGGTAATCTCATAAGTGAGAGAGAGAGAAAAAGAGAGAGAGAGATTGATTGACTTTTGCATAAAATTCCTAAAGCCCGTGCAGCCTACCTTTATGACATTGACAATAGACCCCAGGTTAAGAATCCCTGACATAGAACATTTTTTGAATTGTCATTTAAAACATGCATTCTTGTTATAATAAAAATAAAGAGAAAAGGAGATTTGGCAAAATCTTCACTCACTCTTAAAAAATTCATGGTGCATTAAAATCATGATAATCTTTTTTTCATATGTAGACCAAGGAAGTTACTTAGTATTTTTCTTATTAGGACATGTCTTACTGATCTGCTATTTTTCTTTTAAAAGAAGAGTGTCAAAAGAGTACATCTGATTAACCAAGAGTTTTAGGAAATTGATTCTAAGCAGATCAGCTATATTTTAAAACCTCTTCTTAATATCCTTTGCATTCACCATGTAGAAATAAATTCTAGCAGTCTTCCTTAATTTTACAACCAATATGAATAGTTTCAAAACAAACGACAAAGCACCCAACACCAGATGCCCTTTGTTTCCAGCCAGGTCCAATCTCTGCTCTCTTTCTTTAAGGCACAGAGTCCCAGAGGAAGTGGTTCTCCTCCCCAAGGGCGTGCTTTGGAGACTCACGGACTGTTATTGCTTGTCCTGTAATCATTGGCAGGGTTAGAATTGTCCTAAGAAGGCTTTTTCTTTTTCTTTTTTGCATCCTGACTTTGTCATCACTCCCAGGATGCTCAAGGAGTTGAAAATCTTATTCATGATGAATGAGCTAGATTAGAGCTCCACTGTATAAACAACACACAAGAGAATATTCTTGGTTTTAATACACTTTGAAATTTTTAAGAGTGTGTAGAACCCCCAGATATAGTGAGGGAAGATTGTTGTCTGATTTGGTTAAGAGTTTTGCCAAGAGTTATTTTCCATTTTGGAAATGTACGCCAGAGGCAGCAATGCTGCTTATGGAATTGGAGTGTCACCAAGAGAACATGTTACCTGCATCAATGTACACTTGTCACAATCAGATTCACAGTAATTGCACATATAGGTCTTGGCTTTGCATGACTTCAGTATGTGCTCTAGTACAGCTACCCCAAATATTTGCATATTTAAATGTTGTTTATTACAACTTTTTTCCTATTCAGTTACATAATTCTCTATATAATAATTTATCAAATAGGTCAAAGTTTCTTTGAGGAAAATGCTGTCAAGCAAAGTTTGTTTCTCTATGGTCTTTTTGCTACTTGCAAAAGAAAAATTCATTCACGCTAATTCTAGATTTTTGTAAGTTCTTCAGAGACACGTTGTTAAAAGGATAAGTGAATTATGACCTTCCCAGAGCTGAGCTCACGGGGGAAGTTTGACTATTGACTGGCAAAATAAAATAGTGGAAATTTATTTCTTTTGCTTTCAATACAATTACCTGTGAAACATTCGTAAAGAAATGAAATTATTTATGAACAGAAGGTAGAACATTAAATTCATTTTCTCTCTTTTTTCTTCATTCCAGAAACCCTCCACAACATAAGCCTCAATATAACAAAATTTTGCAAAAATGACATGTGGCAACCTAATTTACTATGAACTAGGGAACCTGGTAATACTTTAACTTCAAAGCTCTTGCATTCCATTCCTTCATTACTTTACTTTTGTTCAAAGCTTCCTTCAGTCATGCACCAGGTTTGAACAATGAGGAGTCAAATCCCTAGAGCCTACAGTGGTGTTTCAACATTTCTGTGCAATTAATTAGTGCTTCCTGGTGAGTACCCAATGTACTCTCATAGAAAATCCCCACAGCCTGACACTAGCTTAAGTCTGAGTCCATCCAGGCATCCATTGGCATCCCCTTGAGCTCAGCTCTCCACCCGGTTCTGTTGTTCTGGGCTATTCAGTAGCTCTATACGGTGACTGTATGCCCCTAATTTCAATTGGTCACCCTATCATATTAGGGTGGGGTAGAGAGTCTAGGGACTCTCTAATGAACACCTCAACTATGTTCCCTTATTTCATGCTCACCCCAGCCTTTTAGGACGGACATTATTAATCTGGCAGGTGGACGCAGGAACCCAGGCCCTGAGAACCCGCTTCCCCCTCGATTCGAAGCAGGAATGTGGCAGTGAGGAGGTGGGAAAGCAGTGCTCTTGGATGCCATGTTTGAGAGGGACAGGGGGTAAAGTTCGTCCTCATGTATTTCTACCCCAGCAATCTATTTCTACCCCACCCTATCATATCACATCTACTCTAAACCCTTCTTCTATATTTCAAAGGCAAGAGCTATTACTACTACAATAAAAATAGCTAATATTTCTTGAATGTTCACACTATGTTAGAACTAGCAAAGGGCTTTACCTGCGTTGCCTCATTTAATTCTTTTAACTTATAAGCTCCATTATTATTCCTGTTATACAGATGAGAAAATGGCCACTGCTTTGGTTTAAAGATGTCCCTTCCAAAATCATGTTGAAACTTAATCCATCTGTGTTGGTATAAAGAGATGGGGCTTCTTGGGTGAGTGATTAAATGTGAGGGCTCTGTCTTCAGGGAGGAATTAATACCTTATAAAAGAGCCTTTATGCTTTCTGCCATGTGAAAATAAAGCAAGAAGATCCTCATCAAACACCCCACCTGCTGGTTCCTTGATCTTAGATTTCCCAGTCTCTAGAGCTCGGAGAAATAAATTCCTATTATTTATAAATTACCCAATCTGTGATAGTTTGTTATAGCACCACAGACTAAGACACTCAAAGAAAAATTCATCTTTAACACTTGGCAAAGGTCAGACAATAGGTGTATTTGTTTTTTTTTTTTTTTTTGCGGTACTGGGGATTGAACCCAGGGGCATTCTACCTCTGAGCTGCACCCCCAGCCCTATTTTTTATACTTTATTTTGAAACCGGGTCTCACGAAGTTGCGGAGGGCCTAAGTAGCTGAGGCTGGCCACAAACCCAGATCCTCCGGTCTCCGCCTCCCAAGTACTGGGATTACAAGCGTAAGTCACCACGCCCCGCCCAATAGGTGTATTTGATTCCCAGGCCTTCTTTACAATTGTGCTTTCCTGCCTTCAAATTTGTACACTTGGATTGCTGAGTCATCTTTCCATGAAGCATTGCTGCCTGGAATCTCATCTTTAGGAACCATTTATGTATTCTGTTGACAAATTGTGCATAGATCACAAAAGTTATCCATTCTAACCCCTATCTAAACTTGAGATCACTCCCCTACTCAAAATCTACAAAAATCAAAGCTAGGTGCAGTGGCATACACCTGTAATCCTAGAACTTGGGAGGCTGAAACAGGAGGATTGCAGGTTTCAGACTAGCCTTAGCAATTTATAAGACCCTCATCAACAACTTATGGAGCCCTTGTTTCAAAATAAAAAATTATATACAGCTGGGCGTGGTGGCGCACACTTGTAATCCCAGTACTTTGGGAGGTGGAGACCAGAGGATCCAGGTTCACAGCCAGCCTCAGCTCTCTCTCTCTCTCTATCTCTCTCTCTACTTAGTGAGGCCCTCCGCAACTTCGTAAGACCCGGTTTCAAAATAAAGTATAAAAAATAGGGCTGGGGGTGTAGTGCGGAGGTAGAACGCCCCTGGGTGCAATCCCCAGTACCGCAAAA
The DNA here is from genome assembly GCA_004027185.1 of Glis glis. Taxonomy (NCBI): domain Eukaryota; kingdom Metazoa; phylum Chordata; class Mammalia; order Rodentia; family Gliridae; genus Glis; species Glis glis. The sequence continues at coordinate 3,424 of PVJS01039708.1, read as the reverse complement.
AAAAAAAAAATTATTATGACAAATCAAATCTAAAATCCTTACTGTGCCATTAAACAACCATAATCTGACCCACCCCAGCCTCTTCATTTCTGCCTATTTCATTTACTGATGTGTTAATTCCTAGGTAGTTGTTTTCTAGATAGAATGATTTTCCTGCCTACCCACCCACCTCCTCCCCTTGTCCATTTGTGCACATTACCAGTCCCCTAAGTCCTGCAATGAGAGTTTTTACCAATGTTGATCCATCTTTCCCCAATTCATCACTGCTCTCCTGGCATGTAATTATATTATGACTTAATTTCTTGAAAAATCCATGAACATTTTGTGATTTGGTGATAACTGGATTCTACTTGGCTTGCATGTTGAGTTCTCCATTCTTAATTCATCACATGCTCATGTCTACTGGATTGCACACCCCAAGGCAGGAAGGATACCTGCATCACTGTATCTTCTCAGAACCAGAATTATTAGATGTTCCATGACTGATTGTTGAATGAATGAAGAAAATTCTGGGGATCTCGGGAATTAACTCCAGGGATATTGTGGTTTTCTATAGTTTTTCCTCTGGGTCTTACAAAAGATAATAGTTATTAATGAATTGATATACTCCCCCCCACACACATACCTCATCCTATCAAAATGTCAAGAGAGCCTAATCAACCTTAAAGCAAAATCAGGAAGCAAAAATGTCTTAAGTGGTTCTGATCCAAGATGGCGACTAAGGGAGACACCAGGTTACGACCTCTCTAAGACTTGGGTCTCAATTGCCATGAAAGCAACTTCTCAACAGGAGAAGGAAAGCAACAAAGACTTGAACTAAGCAACAAAAAATTTGAAACATGATGGAATCAAAGCCAGAAGACAAAACAGAGGAAAGAAAAAGCTCCAAGCCCCTTGCCTGGGGAAAAGCGGCAGCGCCATCTTGGCCGGACAGTACCAGCCACTACCGGCATTGCTGCTTCCACATGCCACCAACAGAGAAGCCAGAGACCTGTTGTAAGTTCAACTGCAGATCAGCAGAGACGAAAGCAAGCAGTGGCTCGATCCACACTCAAGAGACCAAACTGCGGCGGCGACAGTGGCTGAAGCGGTGCCATCTTAGCAGGACCTTACCAGCAGCTACCAGCATTGTAACTTCCACACAAGACCAACGGAGACACCAGCGATCTGTTGTGAATCCAACAGCGGCAGAATAGCAGCAGTGAAGGGGAGCAGTGACTTGCTCTACGCACGCACGACACAGACACAGACTGCTGCTTTGGCAGAGGTGGCAGCGGCGCCATTTGTTCAGACCGCGCCAGAGACTGCTGGCATTGCAGCCTCTGTGGGCCATCAACAAAGAAGCCAGGGACCTTTTCTGAAGCCAGCACTGCAGAGCATCAGTGACAAGGGCAAGCAGCAGTTTGATCCACGCTTGGCAGAGTCCCCAGTGCCCGGAGGCCTGACCAGAACCTGTGGCAGGGGCTAAGCCCTCCCCCAGAGATTAAGAGCAGTGCTCAATGAGACCATAAGTAAATGGGCTGCCCCAAGGGGAGACCACCCAGCGTGGCCATAGGGACTCACGGGGTCGGAGATTGTGCGGATTGCCCCTGCGGAGGTGGGAGTGTGGTCTGCTGTGGGACGTGGTAGACGCATAGATAAGCAGACAGTCCCTGGCAACATTTGGGTAGGACAGACTTGCAGCCCTCTGGTAGCAGCACCCTTATAGAGTCCCCGGGGATCACCACAGGACATACAGCTGTGGTACCTGGGGAAAAATTTGACCAAACCAGCCCTCTCTGTGGAAAACGTGTAGTTCTGTGTTTGCACAGAATCGGATCAAAGCAACATCCGCTGCTTCTGGAGGCAAAGAGAGACACAAGCCTGGGTCCCCCTGTTGGTGACACCTGCCATAGGTGTAGACAGAGAGAGACATAGGGACAACCCAAGTGGAGAACGTGGAGACCCATGTTTGCAATGAGAGGGCAATAGTGGCACTGGTCGCCTGCACAAGTAGTGAGATGCACCAGGCAAGGGTCTCAATCACTGAAGAAGACCAAGAATTGGGCCTGCAAATGGACACTATACCGAACAAGTGAGAATAACCATTCAGTAAAGGCTATTCACCTTTATCACCTAGTAGCAACTATCTACCTCCAGGATAAGAAACTATAAAGGGAGAGAGATTAGACATAGGAAACCTACAGAGTGAGAGAGAGCGAGAGAGAGCTACCAAAAGCAACAAAAGTATAAATACAAAAAACATGAAATCATGAAAAGTAAGAATATCAAAGAAACAATGAGCTCCCACAACCCCACAACAACAGAACCCACCAACGCAGAAGTACAAAGATTGTCAGAAGGACAATTCAGCACATTAATAGTAGAAATGATACAGGATTTTCGAATAGAATTCAGAGACAGCCTGAAAGCAATGAAGGATCAAATAAACAAAGAACCCGACACCCTGAACAGGAATCAAAAAGAAGCTCTGAAGGAGGTGAAGGATGCAATAATTGAAATGAAGGCATCAATACAGACCATCAACAATAGACTAGACCACATGGAAAACACAATCTCACTCTTAGAAGATGATCTCTCCAAAAATGAACGCATAGTATATAAATTAGAAAAAACAATTTGACAGCATGAATTGGACATTGAGGAGATCTCAGCCAGTCTTAAAAGAGCAAACCTAAGAATAATAGGTATAGAAGAGGGAATAAAAGCTGAAACCAAAGGAATCAATAATCCTTACAGAGAAGTAATATTAGAAAATTTGCCAAACATAGAAAAAGAAGTCGACAAAAAGGTACAGGAAACATATAGAACTCCTAATAGACAAGATCAGAGAAGAGGTTCACCATGCCACATAATAATCAAATTGACTAGTGTAGAGGCCAAGGAGAGAATCCTAAAGGCAGCAAGAGTAAAAGACCAAGTAACATTCAGAGGCAAACCAGTGAGAATCACTTCTGACCTTCCAAACCAAGTCATGAAAGCCAGGAAGGCCTGGAGTGACATAATCCACACTCTGGAAGAAAACAACTTCCAGCCAAGATTTATCTATTCAACAAAGATATCTATCAGATATGATGGGGAAATAAAAACCTTCCATGAAGGCCGGGCGTGGTGGTGCACGCTTGTAATCCCAGTACTTTGGGAGGCGGAGACCAGAGGATCCGGGTTCACGGCCAGCCTCAGCTCTCTCTTTGTCTCTCCCTGTCTGTCTGTCTATCTGTCTGTCTCTCTCTCTCTACTTAGTGAGGCTTCTGCAACTTCGTGAGACCCGGTTTCAAAATAAAAGTATAAAAAAATAGGGCCGGGGGTGTAGCGCGGAGGTAGAACGCCCCTGTGTTCAATCCCCGGTCCGCAAAAAAAAAAAAAAAAACCTTCCATGACAAACAGAAGCTGAAAGACTTTATGTCTTCCAAACCAGCACTAG
>PVJS01039707.1:0-18775 GCA_004027185.1 Glis glis | reverse complement strand
TGCAGATGCCCAGTGTCAAGATGCCCAAAGTGGAACTCAAAGGCCCCCAGGTGGACATCAAGGGCCCCAAGGTGGACATGAAAGGCCCCAAAGGTGAAGTGAGGCCCCCCGACATGGAGGTGGCCATGCCCAGCATGGAGGTGGACATCCAGGCCCCAGGAGCCAAGCTGGAAGGGGACCTGGCCCTGGGAGACAAGGACGAGGTCACCAAAGACAGCAGGTTCAAAATGCCCAAGTTCAAGATGCCCTCCTTTGGCATGTCAGCCCCCAGTAAGTCCACTGAGGCCTCAGTGCCCACAATCAAGGCTGATGTGGCCCTGCCCTCCATGCAGGGAGACCACAAGACCACTGACCTCAGCATTGAGTTACCCTCAGCCCAACTGGACACCAAGGCAGGCCAGGTGGGCATCAAGTTGCCCGAGGGTGAGCTGCCTGCTGTGGGTGCAGAAGCCGGCCTGAAGGGGCACCTGCCGAAAGTGCAGATGCCCAGCATCAAGATGCCCAAAGTGGACCTCAAAGGTCCCCAGGTCGACATCAAGGGCATCAAAGTGGATGTAAAAGGCCCCAAGGGTGAGGTGAGGGCCCCCGACATGGAGGTGACCATGCCCAGCATGGAGATGGACATCCAGGCCCCAGGAGCCCAGCTAGAGGGAGATGTGACCCTGGGAGACAAAGACATTTCCACCAAAGACAGCAAGTTCAAAATGCCCAAGTTCAAGATGCCGTCCTTCGGCGTGTCGGCCCCCGGCAAGTCCATCGAGGCATCAGTTGAGGTGACAGCACCCACAGTCAAGGCCGACGTGGCCCTGCCCTCCATGCAGGGTGACCTCAAGACCACAGACTTCAGCACTGAGATCCCATCAGCCCACCTGGAGGCCAGGGTTGGCCAGGTGGACGTGCAGAGGCCTGAGGTCCAGCTACCCGAGGGAGAGCTGCCTGAAGAGGCTGCTAGAGCTGGCCTGAAGGGGCACCTGCCCAAGGTGCAGATGCCCAGTGTCAAGATGCCCAAAGTGGAACTCAAAGGCCCCCAGGTGGACATCAAGGGCCCCAAGGTGGACATGAAAGGCCCCAAAGGTGAGGTCAGGGCCCCAGACATGGAGGTGGCCATGCCCAGCATGGAGGTGGACATCCAGGCCCCAGGAGCCAAGCTGGAAGGGGACCTGGCCTTGGGAGACAAGGACATGGTCACTAAAGACAGCAAGTTCAAAATGCCCAAGTTCAAGATGCCGTCCTTTGGTGTATCACCTCCTGGCAAGTCCATCAAGGCTTCAGTGGAGACTTCAGTGCCCAATGTTGAGGCTGACGTGGCCCTGCCCTCCATCCAGGGAGACCTCAAGACCACTGACCTCAGCACTGAGCTTCCCTCAGCCAAGCTAAAGACCAAGGTTGACCAGGTGGATTTGCAGATGCCCAAGGTCCAGGGAGAAATACCCGAAGGTGAGGTGCCAGCAGTGACTGCTGGACCCAGTTTCAAGGGGCACCTGCCAAAGGTGCAGATGCCCAGCATCAAGATGCCTAAAGTAGACCTCAAGGGTCCCCAGGTGGACATCAAGGGCCTAAAAGTAGATGGAAAAGTCCCCAAGGATGAGATGAGGTCCCCTGATGTGGAGGTGTCAATGCCCAGCATGGAGGTGGACATCCAGGCTCCAGGAGCCAAGCTGGAGGGGGACCTGGCCCTGGGAGACAAGGACGTGGCCACCAAAGACAGCAAGTTCAAAATGCCCAAGTTCAAGATGCCGTCCTTCGGTGTCTCAGCTCCAGGCAAGTCCATTGAGGCCTCAGTGGAGGCATCAGTGCCCACGATCGAGGCTGACGTGACCCTGCCCTCCATCCAGGGAGACCTCAAGACCACTGACCTCAGCACTGAGCTTCCCTCAGCCAAGCTGGAGACCAAGGCTGGCCCGGTGGACGTGCAGGTGCCTGATGTCCAGCTGCCTGAGGGAGAGCTGCCGGCAGTGGATGCTGGAGCCAGTATAAAGGGCCAGAAGCCAAAGGTGCAGATGCCCAGCATCAAGATGCCCAAAGTGGACCTCAAAGGCCCCCAGGTGGACATCAAGGGCCCTAAGGTGGACGTGAAAGGCCCCAAGGATGAGGCGATGGCCCCCGAGCTGGATGTGACAATGCCCAGCATTGCAGGGGCTATCCAGACCCCGGGAGCCAAGCTGGAGGGAGAACTAGCCTTGGGAGTCAAGGACGAGGCCACCAAAGACAGCAAGTTCAAAATGCCCAAGTTCAAGATGCCCTCCTTCGGCGTGTCAGCCCCCAGCAAGTCCATTGAGGAGTCAGTGGGGATGTCTGGGCCCAAGGTCGAGGCAGACATGGCCCTGCTCTCCACCCTTAAAACCACTGACCTCAGCGTTGAGCTCCCCGCAGCACAACTGGGTGACAAGTCTGGAGAAGTGTGTATCCACTCACCCGAGGGCCACCCACCCGAGGGCGAGCTGCTCTCAGCAGCTGCTGGAGCTGGCCTGAAGGGGCACCTGCCCAAGGTGCAGATGCCCAGCGTCAAGATGCCCAAAGTGGACCTCAAGGGCCCCCACATGGAAATCAAGGGCTCCAAAATGGATGTTAAAGGACTCAAGGGTGAGGTGAGGGCCCCCGACCTGGAGGTGGCCCTGCCCAGTGTGGCGGTGGACATCCAGGCCCCTGGAACCAAGCTGCAGGGGGCCCCAGCCCTGAGAGACAAGGACATGGCTGCCAAAGACCACAAGTTTGCGTCTGATTTTAACATTGAATCTGTTAAAAGTGAGCAGGAATGCAAATTTAAGAAACCCCATTTGAAATTCTCAAAATTGTTGCATCCTCACAGAAAAACCACGAAGGACATCGCTGGCCTGGAGGGCACCTCTGAGCCGTGCCTCCTCAGCGTGTCCGTGGCCCCCGCACCTAACCTTGGCCCTGTGGAGTCACCGGAGCCCATCGGCCTGGGTCTGGCTGGCCCAGTACAGGGGCCCCACTTTGAGACATCTGATTTTCCTTCTTCCAGTGTGGGTCTCCCTGATGCCCGTGCTGGGTCCTCTGTCCTTCTTCCCAGTGAAGCTTCCACAGAGACAGAGCACCAGGCATCTCACTTCGGAGCTGCCTTGGTCTCGGAGTATCCCCAGGAAGTCTCTTTTGGGTCACAGGCTGATGTTCCCCTTCACAGCAAGGGAAGCTCTGCCATCCTGCAAACCCAGGAAGGGCTTTCTGCATCCACCCCTGACAGCCACCCAGGCCCCGAAGACCCCCTGCTTCCCGCATTTCATGGTCGGGTGACTTTCCCTAAATTCCATAAACCAAAATTTGTGTTTTCAGTTGGGATTTCAGCCATTCCTGAAGGAGAATCCCATGCCGCCAGGCCTGACGTCGTCCTGTCTCCTTGCAGCCCTGACCAGGGATTGGACTCCTCAGCTGAGAGGGCCAAGGTGTCCCCTCTGCCCAGCTCTCAGCCACTGTCCACAGGTGTCCCTGTGTCCCAGGGGTTGGAGGAGCACCTGGGCCAGTCCGCAGGTGGAGCCCAAGCTGAAGATACCGACCGCGAAGGCAAGGGGAGCCCCTTCAAAATGCCCCGCTTCAAGCTCCCATCACTCAGCTGGTCTCCCAAGAAGGAGGCCGCGCTGACTGGGGACCCCGAGCACGGCCAGGAGGACCCCACACTCGGCCTAGTTTCAGATACCGACCAAGTGGACATCCAGCCCGGGGTTCATGTTTCCCAAATGGAAGTGCACACAGAGCTGCCTCCAGAGAAGGAAGGAGAGAAAGGAAGGAGCAAGAAGCCTGGCTTTGCCAGGCCACGACTCGCGCTTCCCAGACTGAAGGCCGCGAAGGGACGGGCCAGCCTGCCCCAGGGAGATGTGGACCCTTCGCTTTCTGGTACCACAGCTGGAAGTGACTTGGAAGCCACAGGAAGGGCCAGCAGTGACGGTAGTGACGGGGGCACTGGTGTGAAGGCAGGCCCCCCAGAAGAGGAGGGCGTTCCCAGTGTGAGCTTTTCCGAAGCTGAACTCCGATCTTCTACCACCAAGGTGGACGTGACCCTTGTTGGAGGCGGCAGCAAAGGACTTGGGCTTGGGGACGTCTCGGCAAGCCAGTCCCATGTGAAGGAGACAGGCCCCACAACAGAAGACCCCTTGCAGCCGTCCTGTAGACAACCAGATGACATCCCCACCATGGACAGCCCCAAGGACGACGGCACGAAGGGAGAGATGCCGGCGGATTCGCAGGAGCGCTGGTTCAAAATGCCCAGGTTCCGGGTGCCTGGCTTCAGGCGCTCCTCCTCCAAGGAGAGAGGTGGGACCGGGGAGCAGGAAGCAGCGCAGGCACACGCCCAGGCTGCCACAGCACCCACACAGGCAGAAGCAGTAGCTAGCAGCCAGGCCGTCCACATTCCTGGGTCCACAGTGGAGGCAGGTGTGACAGCTTCTGAGGGAGAATCGTACGCAGACGTTGTGAGGCGTAACCTTGACGGCACAGGCTTGAAGCTGCACCCCGCCACTGCTGAGATGTCTGAGATGGATCTGCCCATCTCTGGGGTCAGGGTCCGTCCAGCTGAAGGCTCCCTCCCCCTTCAGGTTCCTGGTGTGAGACTTTCAGGACCCCAAACCCCTGCAGGAGAAACTGGCGAGAGGCCTCTTCCCAGGCCCAAAGGATGGGCCCTTGCCCGGGTGGAGGAGAGAACAGAGGTGTGGTCTTCTTCCCAGCCCGAAGGGCCTCTGAAACTGAAGGCTTCCAGCACAGACGTGCCGTCCCAGATTTCTGTAGTGACCATGGATCAGCTCTGGGAAGATTCTGTGCTAAGGGTCACCTTCCCCAAGTTGAAGGTACCCAGGTTCTCCTTCCCTGCCCCCAGCTCTGAGGCTGACATGTTCTTCCCCTTTGTCAGAGAAGTGCAGTGTGTGGACACCAGTGGCCATGCAGCCCTTCCCGAAGGCAGTCCTGGGCTCTGGGGAGCCAGCCTGCTGAAGGCAGGCACTGGGGTCCCCCAGGAGCAGCCCGTGGGCCTCGACCTCTCCTCGGAAGCGCCCCCGATTTCTAAGGTCACAGTGCACATTCAGGGGGCTCAGGGTGAGAGTCGAGAGGTCGCCGTACGCAGCAGGGTGACACGAGGGTATGCTGACCTCACCGTCCTGGAGGCCTCTTCCACTCAGATCGTGCGGGAATCGGAGATCCCTGCGTCCACGGTTCAGATGCCGTCTTATGGATTTTCCTTGCTGAAGGTGAAAGTTCCAGAGCCCCCCGCTACGGCTGGTGTGTACACAGTGGCTCAGGACTCCGAGGTGCAAGAGGGCTCTGGAGGGGCTCCCACACGAGCAGCCCCAGGTGCAGATGCCCCCGGTGATGTCCAGCCTGAGGCCGGGGAGCCCTTTGAGATGATCTCTGCCAGTGCCAACCTCCCGGGGCCACAGACATTCACGTGTGAGGTTCGTTCTGGCCTCCACTTCATAGACAGTGGCTCTGATGAGGAGCCAGCAGAAATTCTCGAGTTTCCTTTTGAGGACAGCCAGGAGGCGCCGGCCCCACTGGCGGGTGAAGACGGGGCTCCGAAAGAGAAGCCAGAAGGTAAAAAATCTTCTGGTCTATTGTGGTCCTGGCTTCCAAGCATCGGGTTCTCCTCTGTGGAGGAGACGAGTGCCGATTCCAGAGATGAGACCCAAACATCTGCTCCCGTCCAAACCCAGCCCAGGGCACGGCCGGACACGGAGCCCCCCAAGAAACAGGAGAGGGCAGGCTGGTTCCGGTTTCCCAAGCTAGGGTTCTCCTCACCCACCAAGAAGAGCAAAAGCACAGACGACGAGGCCAGCCTGGCAGAGCCAAAGCCGCAGGAAGAAGCAGTCACCTTTTTTGACGCTCGAGACAGCTTCTCCCCTGAAGAGAAGGAGGAGGGCGAAGCGGGGGTGGTGGCTGCGGGCTCGGGACCAGGCTCCGGAGCGATGGTGACGTCCTCCGCAAGAACAGAGCTCGCCCTGCTGGAGCGGGACAGAAATGCAGGCGGTGAATCTGTGCCCAGGCCCGTGACCAAATGAGGGCCAGAGAGGTGCAGCCAGTCAGCGGAGAAGAGACAGAGTCGGAGGGCAGGGCCAGGCACCTGTCCTGGCAGCACAGGACGTCCACCTTGATTCACAGAAATGAGAACCAGGCAGAAATGAACAAGAACCTCTGAGTAACGTCACGCAGCCCTATTAATATGACTGATACGACTAGGTCCCTCCCAGCTTTGGAAACAAGGCCCCCTGGGTCTCCCCAAGGTAAAGAATTCACCCCGCATCAGGGGCTCCTGGAGGACACACTGCTTCTCTGGGGGCGGGGTTCTAATGGCTGTGGGTGCAGCAGTTTGGGGGCAACCTCTGCCCCACTGTTGCTATTTCCTGGCGAATGCGGTTTTCCTCTTTCAGGTAGAGCGCGTGGTGTTCTGGGAAGCCCTGCTACCTGCTCACCTGTGAGCTTATTCCTTAGTTGACTGTCTCGCTGATGGCAAGCTTCGGGATGCTTCCTGTGATGGCGCACACATGCCAGGCAGAAAGATGATGGCCAACTGGTGGCTGTACACAGCGGTGACCACAGGCAGGACCGGCCAGCTGAGGCACAATGCCTGCAAGTTGCCATGAGACATGGATGCGTGTGCACCTGCCTGCCAGTGTCTGGCTGTTCCTCCAGTGTGCATAGTCCGCGCTTTGGTCCCTGCACCCCCCGATGTACACGCTGCGGCCAGACTGCAGATGGGACTGGCTCAGTGACCCCGATGGCAATAAAGGAAGCGATGCACCCATGGCAACGGCCGCCTTGTGTTCTGTGGTCCAAACTCACCTGTGCCCTCGCTTCCCACCCTCCATGCACCCCCAGTCCTGGTCTCCATTAGGCTGCTCTAGAGAACGGGGTCAAGGGTGCGTCTCAGAGTGGCCAGATTCTCTGAGCCAGGCTGTGAGGGAGACGAGGAGAAAGGGGCCCTGAGCTCATGTGAGGTAGGGGCCACTGGCACGCACCCCCTCCTGCCAGCTGGAAGACAGCGCTAGGACCGAGGACAGTGTAAGGAGCAGGGACAGCAGGTTTGGTGGCCCTCGGCAGCCTCCGAAGCTGCTTTCCAGGCAGAGGCCCCTTCTGGGCAGCCCACGGGAAGGGGATCCATGTGGGCAGCTGAGCGAGGTTGAGGGTGTCCTGCAACCTCCTGACTGCTCGCTGACACCCCCCCCGGCCTGTAGTGTTGTGAGGGGTGGCCCCCTGGTCCCTCATCCTGCAGGGGCGCAGCTGGACGGCCTGCTGCTGCTGAGGCTGCCCACTCTCTGGGCTGCCCTGAGAGGACCTGGGAAGGAGGAGGTGGAGGCATGCGGGAACTCTGACTGGCAAGGAGAGGCTGGGTTCTTCTTTGGGTGCCACCATGGGCAGTCCTGCTTGTCCCTGTGGCTGGCTGGGACAGTCACCCAAATCAGGGGATGTAGACACTTCTAGAAAGGGAAAGTCAGCGGGTCTCTGTCTCACAGTCTAGCGGGGCTGTTGCATCCCCGCCTGGGTGCCCTGTCTCCCTCTGCCCCAACTCGTGTGTTCCACATGCAAGGGGCACTGCAGGGGGTCGCCTGGCTTCATGGGCTTCCGTCTCACTCTGAACCAGGAACGGTGGGGCATTGTGCTGGAGGCCAGAGAGGTAGCTGTGCACCACGTGGGGGGTGGCCAGGCAGTGGAGGCGCCCACAGGGTTTCTGGGGGCCTTGGTTCCCCACACATGAATTATCTATGCTGCAAAAGCATATGGCCACAACTTAGCACCTTGAAACACTCACAACCTCCCAGTTTCTCCAGGTCAGGAGTCCAGGCAAAGCTTAGCTGGGTCCTTGCTCAGGGCTGCACATGGCTGCCATCCACAGGCTAGCAGGGGTGCCGTCTCGTTTTCAGACTCAACTGGGAAAGGGGTGCTGGAGCTCACGCGGTGGCTGGCAGCGTTCAACTCCCGAGGGCTGGAGGAGTGAGGCCTCAGCTTCTTGCTGGCTTGAGCTGGAGGCCACCCTGGTGCTCTGCCATGTGGACCTCTCCACAGAACAACTCCATCAAAGCCAGCAGAGGGTAGACTCCCAGCGAGACGATGGCACAGTCTGTGTCATGTAACCAAGGAGGTGACATTCCATCACCTTTGTGCCATGCACAAGGTGAGGTTACACAGGGACATGAGTACCAGGACAGACCATGGGGGCCCATTTAGAGTCTGTCTGCCACACCCCAGAAGGGCCATGGTCCCCCTCCCGAGCCTTGTCAGGCTGATCTCCTTCAGAGAGTGGGGCACTTGCTTTGGAGCAGACCTTTGAGGCTGTCACTGAGCCGTGGCTGCCAGACCCCAGTGTGTAGGAAAAAGCCTTTCAAGGCCCAGGGTCTCCTGAGCTCTCCTGGCGTGTGGCTTCCAGTCCTGAACAGCAGGGGCCGGAGAGCAAACTGCACATACAGCCCAGAGCTGGGCTGTCAGGAGTTGGCTCCAGAGTGGGGGCCGCTTGCAGCTCTTTGGCCAGCATGAGAGCTATGGCACAAGGGCAGGGGGTGGGACACTGCAGGCAGCAGCAGGAGCAGCCAGGACTTAGCTGGCCAAGTGCAGCATGTGCACACATGCACGGACCAGCTCCCCGGAGCTCCTTTCAGCGCTGCCTGGGTCTCTGGGTCTCTGGGTCTCTGGGTCTCCAGGCCAGGCCTATGTGGCACACATGAGTCAGGGCAGAGGGAGAAGGTATCCTGGTGGCAGATGCAACAGCCTGCTAGACTGTGGGACAGAGGCCCGCTGACTTTCCTTTTCTGGAAGTGTCCATGTCCCCTGATTTGAGTTACTCTCCAGATGCTCACAAATCAGGCAGGTAGGCAGGCTGCATTTAGAGGACCTTCTGCCCAGCCCTGATACTGAGCTCTAGGTGCCTTTTAGACTGCCAAGCGCACGCCCACACGCACCAGCCCTGCCCACAAAGTCCAGGCCCCGCCTACACGCACTAGCCCCGCCCACACGCACTAGCCCTGCTCAAAGTTCAGGCCCCGCCTACACGCACCAGCCCCACCTACACGCACTAGCCCTGCTCAAAGTCCAGGCCCCGCCCACACGCACCAGCCCCGCCCACACGCACCAGCCCCGCCCATACGCACCAGCCCCGCCCACACAGCCCAGGCCCACCCACAGTCCCCTCCCACCGTTCCCCCCCACTGTCTGGGCTATGCGCAAGACGCCAGAATGGTGGGGGAGGGAGGGGTTGGATGTGGGGTGGATAGGATGAGTCCCACCCGGAAGGTGGGCGTGGCCCGAGTTGGTCGCTGGCACCCCGCCCTTTCCCAGCCCCATGCTTTCCCGCGGGCCTGGACTGAGCAAGTTTCCTCTGTGGACGTGTGGCAGGGCTCCGCTGGAGTGACCACGTGACCTTCGTGGGATCCCTAGGGCCAAAGGAGTACAGCCTTTGCTGAATTCACACAGAGGGATGGCCTCGCTTGCGGGCCAGGATTGCTGCTCTGAGGAGTCTCAGGAGGGGCATACTGAGGGCTCCCTGGAGGAGGTGGAGCCTAGGGCTAGCTGTTTGCATCTGCCCTGGGGTGGAGCAGTGCTGACCCTGGAGGGTCTTTCTGGAAGCAGCTGCAGAGGCAGGTCCCTGTGAGATTTGAGTATGAGAAAGAGCATTTCCACGCGGAGTCCAAAACCATCAGGGGACCAGGTCCCACACGCGTGAATGGGGCATGAGAAAGTGACCCAGGAATGCCGAACTTGACCTGGACGGGGCCTGCACCCCATCCACATCTCTTATTGGGGGTTGCAGTTGGGCACCTGTCACCAATGACTCACAAACTTTACACCTGGGGATGCTACCAATCAACCTTGAGGTGCAGCTGAGGGCTGGGGCCGCTGCTCTCCGAGTGACTTGTGGGGCTTCCTGGGCCTCAGCCTCTTCTTCCTTTCAAAGCCATGCGCAATTTGAAGGTCTCCCAAATTCTTTCAGAACTGTCGGAACCTGCGTTCACCAGAATTGCAATTCTCCGCCCCGGAGACCGTTCTTTAGCTTTTACAGTTTCTGAACTTGAATTGACACCTGGTGGGCATTGGTGTCCACCAAGAGCCGCGGGCTCCGGAGCCAAGAGGGCTAGGCCTCAGCCCTGCCAAACACAGTCCTGGCCTGGGGCTTGTCCATCCAGGCCCACAGCATAGCGGGAACTCCAGTCGCGCTCGAAGAGACCCCGCAGCTGTTCCTGCACAGGGCGGGGCCCTGACTGGGCACGGGGGGCCCTCTGGCTGACCACTAGGCCTACGCCCGAGGTGGTGCTGAAGTAATCCTCAGACCAGTTGGAGGTGCCTGGGGTAGGTGGGCAGGAAAGAGACACCGGGCACTGGGCTCAGCCCTGCAGCTGATTGCAGGTTGGGGACAGGCGAGCATGCTGGCTACTCTGCTGTCCTCAACTCCACAGTGCAGGAGGGCCAGCTGGCTCTCGCAGTGGAACCCCACCCACATCACTGGGATGGCTGTCCTGACTCAGCCTCCCACACTCTGCAGCTCAGGAATGTTCCACCTGCCCCAGCGGGTCCCATGACCGGTGGGCTGACCCACTGGGTCCCTGAGCACCCTCCACAGCCCCTCTGCCCCGCACTCACAGACCTCCTCCCAGCTGCTCACCTATGTAGGCTGCCTTCTCGGTGACCATGAATTTGTTGTGGTTCACCCTGCTGAATGGGATGTTGGAGTGGTTCCCCACAGGCACGATGAAGACTTTCTTTGGGGAACAGAGAGGGAGGGAGTTGGGGACTGAACTGGAAGGGGCAGGGAGGGGGCTACCTTCCCCCAGCCCACCCTGGGAGCGGGTGCTCACCACATCCACAGAGATGCCGGCAGAGGGGTTGTTGAGGGCCTGCAGGGACCGCAGGTAAGGGAACATGGTGGGGTCCGTGCCGAGCCCACAGCTGACCAGCAGACGCACGCTCACGTGTCTGCTGAAGGCGGCCGCCCGCAGCGCGTTGTCCAGCACCGGCCAGTACCTGGGGAAGGGGGTCAGGGTTCTGCCTACAAGCCCTGGGAGGAGTAGGGGTCCTGGCAGGAGGGGAGACGTGCCCTCTACCCTGCAGGGCCGCGTCTCCCCAGGACTCACCTGGCGGGGTGGCTGAAGCGTGTGGTAGGGAAGTACTCCATCACCGAGACATAGATGAACTGCCGGGCGTCCTCCATCACGGCCAGCACCGCCTCCAGGTCCCGGGTGCGGCCGCGGGGGCAGAGTGCTGGCGGTGAAGCCTGTGGTGGGAGAAGCATCCCTGGGTCACGCATTCCTGGACCCGCAATGCCACTGCGTGCCCCCCAAGGGGTCAAGTGGTGTGGAGGGGGGAGGTCTGAACAGCGGCCCCGGGGTGGCCTGGGCCTCCTGGGCTCCGCACTGGAGTGACTGCTCACAGACTATCCCGGCCCTAGGAAGCAGCTCCACTCTCCAGAGGGGACCCCAGTGTCCAGGGGTCTCCCTTCCTTCTGACACAGTCACCGGGCTAGCTGGGTCTCAGAGCATTAGTGCTCTGGTGGAAGGGAGCTGCTGGTGCCCCCTCCCCCTGCACACTGTGGGACTGCTCGGTGCGCTGGCCTCCCCCACTCTCCCGTGGCCTGGCCAGAGCCTCGTGACCCCCAACCTCAACAGTGTGGAGACTCCCAGGGCCCCAGGACCCGCCACCTCCCTGGCCATCTGTCTCCCGGTGATGGTAGTGCCCCGGCATCCTCTCCAGGAGCCAAGCCTGCCTCCCAGCACAGCCCCAGGGCCTGCCAGTGCCAGCCTGCCCCGAGCTCTGGACCACGGCCCCATCCACGGCATCGGTCCCTGGGACCAGCTGCTGCTGCGGTGTCTGAGGGCCAGGCCCGGGTGTGGTGGAGTGCCTTCCCTGTGGGTCTGGCCACGTGGGGGAGAGCGGATCTGAGGGGCCCCTGCTCAGCCTGCCTTACCGAGAAGTAGGCAGTGGTGGGCACTCCGTCGAAGTGGCCTCGGAAGGGCTGGAAGCGGTTGATGTGGGTCGAGACATTCCGAGGCCAGGTTTTAGGGAGGACAGCCTGTGGCGCTCCCAGCATCCAGTAGGTCTGGAAAGTTTTCTCCAGGTCCTGGGCCAGGTGGCTGCAGTTGTAGATAATGGCGCCAAGCTCCTTCACCTGCAGGAGCCAGGGTTAGCGGCCATGAGGGGCAAGGCCTCTGGGGGGCTGCATGGGGGCCACCACCGGGACCTTGGCCCTGCCCTACAGGCAGCAGCTTGGCAGCATCACCTGCAGGGCTGGGGTGGGAGGGGGCCGCTCCGTGAGTCCCTGTTTTTCCTGAACATTGTAGTCCAGTGATCAAAACAATACTTGATTATTGCAAAAAGCAACAGAAAATGCATAAAAACACAAAGAAGGAATAAAAAACACTCTCGTTTCACCATCAAGCAATAGCTACTGTTACTATATTTGCATTTGTCTTTTAACAATTTTCTGTGTGTGTGTGTGTGTGTGTGTATGTGTGTGTGTGTGTGTGTGTGTGTGTGTGTGTTGCTGTGACTCGGACCCAGGGCCTGGCATATGCTAAGCACACGCTCTACCGCTGAGCTACACGCCCCGCCCCTTGACACGTTTTCACGTCGCGGCTTCTCAGAAGGCTGGTGCTATGTGTGTCATGCATGTTTCCCTGGGGGATGACACCGAGTACCTTTTCACAGCCTTGAATGTTACTCCACAGCCCGAGTCCAGGCTGTTTAGAATTCCACAGCTGGTAGAACCAGTCTCTGGTCATTTCCACTACAGTGATGTTGGGAACATGGCTACACGACCCAGGGCTCCATCTGCTGATTTCTCACGACACTGACTTTCCAGAAGCGTGGGGACATTAGGCGAAGCCCCTGGGAGTGGGAGGGTGGAAGAGATCCAGGGGGCCTCCTGTCCCTGGGCCCTGGGACTCACCTGCGTCAGGGACCGCCAGTCCATGTTGGCACTGCCCACGTAGATGTGCCGCCCATCCACAATCCAGAATTTGGTGTGCAGGACGCCCCCGGTGAGGTGCTTCATGGGCACCTGTCGCACCTGGGCGCCTGTGACAGGATGCGCTGGCTGTTGTTACGTGCTAACTTCATGGTGAGCCCGATGCTGAGCTCTTTGCAGCTGAGTTAACTCATCCTCAAAATAGCCCTACTAGGTTGATACTGTGGCTATCCCTACTTTACAGGTAGGGAAACTGAGGCACGCACTGGCGCAGGCTCCTCTAGGGAGCCCAGCTCCAGAGCAACTGTGCCGGCTGCCTCTTGCTCCCTGGCTGGTGATCCTGGCCTCGGCTTCTATCCACGGGTCAGAGCAGCAGGCCCGAGGCCACCCTGTGCTCTGCCCATGGGACATGATATGTCTGGCTCCCTGGAATCTGCCTGAGCAGGTGAGGCTGGCTCAAAGGAACTCGGAGGCCCGGGCTCCTGCCTTTCAGTGGCCTTGGGGAAGCACAGTGAGCCTTTCCCACCCCACCTGTCAGCCCCCCTGCTCTTTGCCCTTGTACCATGGTGCCAGCAAGGCAGGACAGCAGGGCCTGGAGGGTGCAGGCGCCTACCGTGCGCCGCCAGGACCTCCAGGTCAGTGGACTGATTGACCAGCGTCGGGCTGTTGGTGGCCACTGCCAGGGAGATGTTCCTGTCCAGGAGCTGCTGCAGCTTCTGTAGAAGGGCCTCTCCCTGTGAGTGCAGGCTGGCCGTGAGAGATGGCTCCCAGGCTGGCCCTCTGCCCCTGCTGCCCCCCGGTCCCCTGGCTGCCCATGGCCCAGGGTTGGGCCAGCATCTGGATGGCCCTCGACTGGGAGCAGAACTGCACCCAGGCACAGTCTGAGTGCTCTGACCCCTCTATACCCCTGCCCGAGAGCCCCCCAGAAAGGGCATGGTCCTTGCTCTATCCCAGCCCCCACCACAGAACTGAGCCCTGGGCCTGGGCCCGAGAGCTCGGCACAGATGGTGGCCTGACTTGCTGCATGCCCATCGCCGGGCAGGGTGGGGACAGCCTGCAGCCTCTGAGTTGGGGGATGGGGCCCGGGATGCACCGGCTTGGAAGAGGAGTCGTTGACCCCGATGTCGGGCCCTGTGAGGGACCAGTAGTATGAGGCCACATGGATGCTCTCCTGGGCAGCGTCCAGCAGCTGGAGCCAGGCCTGGGCCAGGGGCTGGGCAGACGGGCTGCCAGCTGCAGATGGCAGGTCCTGGGGGATGCTTTCCACGAGGACGAGCCTGCAGAGAGAGCCGAGAAGGGGGCCCATGCGTGACTGTCATGGCCACCTGCTTCGTCCTACAGCCATACTGAAGGATGGCCACTAGTGTGGCCCCAGGCCTCAGACCCAGTCAGGGGTGCAGCCAAACTGGACTGGAGAGAAGGCCTGAGCCCCACAGCCCTGGTGGCAGTGACACCCAAGGAGGCAGGGCTGCCTGGCCTGGAGCAGGGAGACTGCGAGGTCCTGGCTCCTCCCCGGCCCCACATGGAGCAGTCGGCCTGCAGCCCAGATGAGCAGGGAGGTTCTGGGGTCCTGGACCTCCATAGCAGGGTGGGAAGGGAAGAAGGAGGCTGTGGTGCAGCCAGGACAATAGCACTGACCCCCGAGGGGCAAGGTGTTTGCCAGCCTTGCCAGAGTCTCCAGGCCTGTATACTGCAAAGGGCGCCCCAAGTCCTCACCGTCCCCAGCCCCGGCTTGAGCCCAACAATCCAGGCCCTCCCTGTGACCCGTGCCATCCTGCAGGGTGCTGGTGGAGGGCGACACTCAGCCCCGGGGTAGATCCAGCGGTGGACCGCAGGCGGCGCCAGTGAGATCTGCCTCCCCCACCCTGCCACAGGCCCTGTGGGCTCACTCACTGGCAGGAGTCCTTCTGTTGCCCAGCCTCCCCTTGCAAGGTCCCCCAGGACCCAGGGGGCGCTTCCTCAGCGTGCATCTGGTACCAGGTGGGAGGAGGGGGCGCTGTCCACAGGAGGCAGGTGAGAGTCACGAAGCCCAGCCCCAGTGCAGCCAGGATCCCCAGCTCCTGCAGGAGAGGCCATGTCTGCAGGGTCCTGGGATAGTTGGGACAGCCCTTCCGGTACTGAGCAGACTGTCCAGGATCCCAGAGGACCGGGCTGCAGCTGGGGCGGGTCTGGGGGTGGGCGAGGGAGAGGGGAGGAGGGCCCAGAGAAGGCCTAGGCCCCTGAGTCGGGAGGGTGGTCTGAAGCTCGCTAGCTGCCCCAGGTCAGCTGGCAGAGGGACTCAGGCCAGGTGTCCCACAGGGCAGGTGGACTGGCCTCCCCACCGGCCTGGCCCCCTCCCCACCCCTGGCCTGGCTTTGTCTTTTCTACTCGAGCCCAACGGTCAAGATCTTATGGAAATTTTGACTCTGAAACATTGCTATAATTAGGAATTGGGCTAAAACCTGTTTCTAGACTGTCGAGACCCTGGGGACCCCCTCCCCGGAGGCCCTGTCCTACCGTGCCAGTTCTCCTGCATAGGCTGTGGGGTGGCGTGGAACAGGGCAACTCCGGGTCCTCTGCTGCTCTCCACAGAGGTGTCAGCATCTGCACGGGGTGGCTTGGTGTCCCCTTCGTGCCACCCCCTCGTGGGGTCCCTACAGACACACACTGGAACCCCTGTGCCGGTTACACCCTGGGTATGGGTCAGACCCTGGGCACCAACCCGTGCCCCGCTGGGGCAGCCAGCTTTGGTGGCGGCCTCCGTGTGGGCCCCAGAGCTGCTGTGCCCACACCTTTCACAGGGCCGTGGCACCAGGGCTGTGCCGGGGGCTCCACTCCCCCCATGGCAGGGTCAAGTGTCTGAATCTCGGTTCCTTATTCCAACCGCAGCCGAAACTGAGTCTGAAAGTGCCATTTCTGCTCTCGCCGCTCGGTTTCCCTCCTTACTGGCCATGAACTGCACTTCCCTCCCCGGGCCTGCCCCTGCTTGGCCCCTTGGCTGGGCAGTGAGGCATAGGGAGGGTGCAGGAGTCCAGAAGCCCCGGGTGGCCCGAGTCCGCACCCTGCGCTGCTGACCAGGGCAGGGACCTCTCTCTGCAGCAGGGACTCTGCAGAGACGGAGGACTCACCTTGCCACCACCAGGAGCCTGGAGCCAGGCCAGCCCCACCCCCGGAGGCCCCACTGCCCCCAGTGCAGCTGAGCTCAAGCTCTCAAAGATGACCCCCCACTCACAGGGGGCAGCTCGAGGCGCCCAGAGCCCTGCAACCTGGCTCCAGGCTTCACCCTCTTTCCCTGACTTCCAGGAGGGGTGGCCAGTCTGAGATGCTCAGCTGGGGGCACCCCTCCTGCTCCTCTTGGGAAAAGGGTTTTCACCCCCGAAAATGCCCAGGCAGAGCTGAGAAGCCCGCCTCTGGGACCTGGATCTTGTCTGAGACGCCTCCGGGGCCACAGACCCTTGACCTCCTCCTGCCCACAGGGCTATGCTGGGCTGAGGGAAGCAGGCCACCCAGGGTGGCTCTAAGCTGCAGATCTGTCTCTTCACTGGGGCCCTGGGGATGCTGTGTGTCCCTGAGTCGGGGCTGGCTATCTGGAGAAAATGACCCATTAGTGCCGGCCCACTCTTCTTCCCATGACCTTCGACCTGGCTCTCTCCCACCCTGGCCTCAGCAGCACCTACCTCTGGGGGTCCTGTCTTGGCATCCATCCCGGCTCCAGCCACAGACTGCGGGCCCTCAGCTCAGCGGGCCCCTGCTTCCCCTTCCAGCCACTTCCTCTTTGTTCTGATCACCCCACCTCAGTACAGACAGCTAGAGCTGAGCGGGCTATTAGAAGGAGGGGCCAAGAACTTTCCCCTCTGGAGGAAATTCACCCTCCCAGAGGGCACAGGCCCATATATCAGAGTGATGCTTGACCGTGGGCCACAGAGCTCCAAGCCCAACCATGTCCAGGGGCTGGTGGTCCAGAGACAGCACAGGCTCCATGGCCATAGGGAGCTAGGTCCCTGTAGCCTTCAGCCCCCAGTCCCTAAGAGCCCTAACTTCATGGCCCACAATGGCTGCTGGAGCTCAGCCATTGCCTCTATGTTCCTAGCAGAGAATAAGAGACATCCCAGGGGAGGCTTCCTGGAGGTCCCACAGGGCCTAGACCCTGTTCTCTGAACTAGAACTTGACCCAGACCTGGTCACAGGGCTGCACCTAGCTCAAGGGAGGCTGGGAGGTGGCGGTAGCAGGACCCCATGCTAGGGAATGCAGGCGGGGCTGCTCACCGGCCTGTCTGAAAAGGCAGGCATGGCTGGAGGTTTGCAGCGGGGGGCTCCTCCCCACACCCACCGTGGTCTCCAGTCTCCTCTCGCCCCTCCACTGGGCCTGGAGAACAGACCTCTACTTTGAATGAGGTCCAGGCTTGGACCTGCCTCCTTCGTCAGCAGGCAGCGGGCTTCTGTCCAGGGTGCTGACCTCCCAGTGTCCAGGGGGAAGGACGTCGGGCTCACTCAGGCGGTAGCATTCCTTGGAGCAGGGCCCGTCTGGTGGGTCAGGGAGTGAGTGGGGAAGAGAGCCCTCATCCCCTCTTCCTGCTGGGCACTGCCCAGGGTGGCCTTGGCGTCAGTCTTCCCTCCAGGTGGCAGTCGGGTGGCTCTACTTTCTGGCTGGGTAACTGGATGCCTGCGTGCTGCTGTGTCCCAAGCCCCCACCCCCAGGACTGGGTCCTCTGGGGACTCTGGGTGAGTTGGGCTTCATGGTAACAATGGCAGGAAGGGGACAGGCTTCCCCCAGGAACCAGGCTACAGTGGCTAATAGAACAGTCTTCCCCCGCTGCCTGGAATGAGGTGCTGGGTGACGGGCCGGCGGGCAGGGCGCTGGAGGACCCCTGGGCTCCCTGGATGCTCGGGCAGAGCCAGTGCCAGGGGCTAGTGTGGTGGGGTCGGGAGCCCATCTGCTCTGTGGGTCCTAGCTCATTATCCAGCCCAGAAACCTGCCTCACCGCCCCCCTACACACACACACACACTCCTCAGGCCAGGACCGGGCACAGGTATGACCATCTACCTGGTGATGGACCCAGGCCTGGGGACATCTGAGCAGAGAGGTTCAGGCTTTGAGGTGCTTGTGGGCTCTGGACACGTCCTCGGGCCTGCAGACTTGCCCTGTGAGAAGTGCACATGCCCCTGGGCGGGGCTCAGGGACATGCATCCAGGACCCCTGTGCAGGCTACTCCTGCTCCCCTCCCCCTACGGCTGGCCTAACCTGGGCTCCAGGGCTCCTGGGTGGCCTGGGGGTGGGGAGAGGGACTGGGAGGTTCCCTTTCTTCCTTCCTCCCTCCCTTTTTCTCTTTCTTTCTTTCTTTCTTTCTTTCTTTGTATTGAGGATTGAACTTAGGGACATTCTACCTCTGAGCTACACCCTTGGCCCTTTTTATTTTGAAACAGGGTTTTGCTAAGTTGCTGAGGGTCTTGCTAAGTTGCTGAGGCTGGCCTCGAACCTGTGATCCTCCTGTCTCAGCTCCCAAGTACTGGGATTACAGGTGTGAGCCACCACACCTGGCTTCTTCAATTTCCTACTTCAAAAACTATCTTTTGGGGAAAACTGTCTCATTGTTTGTCAGCAGGCCTAAGGATTTTTTCACCCCAAACAAGTGTCAGCTTTCGAGTTGCCATGGCCATGACGCCACCTATACCCATGGCGAGCACTTCTGAGATACTAGGGAGGCCAGGAGCACAGCTGTACCAAGCTTCAGTTCTAGTCTGGTTTCAACTAGAAGCCACAGAACTCTGGGAGTTCTGTGGGAGGAGACCTGCTGGGAGGAGACCTGCTGCACCAGCCCCCCAGCCTCCACACCACAGAGCAGCCTCCATGCCACAGGGCAGCCTCCACGCCACAGAGGAGCCTCCACACCACAGGGCAGCCTCCA
>PVJS01039706.1:0-18775 GCA_004027185.1 Glis glis | reverse complement strand
TTTTTTTTTTTTGCTGTACTGGGGATTGAACCCAGGGGCATTCTACCTCCGAATTACACACCCAGCCCTGTTTTTTATTCTTTTCTTTCTTTCTTTCTTTTGTGGTACTGGGGATTGAACCCAGGGGCGTTCTACCTCCGTGCCACACCCCCGGCCCTATTTTTTATACTTTATTTTGAAACCCGGTCTCACGAAGTTGCGGAGGGCCTCACTAAGTAGAGAGAGAGAGCGAGAGAGCGCACGCGCGCGCAAGCTGAGGCTGGCCTCGAACCCAGATCCTCCGGTCTCCGCCTCCCAAAGTACTGGGATTACAAGTGCGCGCCACCACGCCCGGCCTTTATTCTTTATTTTGAAACAGGGTCTCACTAAATTGTGGAGGGCTTCACTGGGTAGCTGAGGCTAGCCACGAATCCGGATCCTCCTGTCTCAGCCTCCCAAGTACTGGGATTACAAGCGTGCGTCACCACACCCGGCTAATGGTGTCTTTTAAAGCACAAAAGTTTTAAATTTTTACATTATCCAGTTTATCTATTTTTTCCTTTGTGACTTATACTTTTGTTAATGATTTATGCGTATATTTTCTTAGGAGTCTAATAATTTAGATCTTAAATGTAGTTCTGTGATTCATTTTGAATTCATTTTCACATAGGGTGTGAGGGCAGATCTAGTTCAACTAATTTGCATGTGCCTCCTCCCCTTTTGAAGCATATTTTGTTAAATCCCCATTAATAATTTATGTAACCACCAGGTGTGGTGTATGCCTTTAATCCCAGTACTTGGGAGGCTGAGACAGAAGGATCACCAGGTGCCCTCAGTGACTTAGTGAAACTCTATTTCAAAATAAAAAATGAAAAGAGCTGGGGGTGTAACTTAGGGGCGGAACACCCCTGGGTCCAATCCCTAGTACCCCCCCAAATGTATATATATGCAACCTACTCATGTAAGAGTACAAAAGATATGAGTTGCCCTAAAGGAAGTAATATTACATGTTATACAAACTGGTCTGTATCACTGTGCTAAAAAATACAATCTTTAAAATGGATGGACCTGGATCATTATGTTAAGTCAGATTAGCCAAAGGAAGTAAAGGGTCGTATGTTTTCTCTCATGTGAATGCTATGAGGAGGCATATGTGGAAGTAATTGTGATACAAGAGGAATGCTTGATAATGGAGGAGAAATCCCAGTGGAGCCAGGGAGGTGGTCTAGGGGAGGGTGGGGGAGTATCAGTGCCAATCTCAATATTGTGCATGGAGAAGGGAGGAGGTGGGGAGGGACGTGGTGGAAAGCTCAGAAGTGCTGTGTGCATGTATGTCACTATCACTGTGAACTACGTTATGTGAGACTATAGTGCACAAATAAAAGCATTTAAAAAAACAATCTTGATGTAATTCAGTGAGAGCATGTTCTTTCGTTTATCTCTGCCACTTCATTGCTTGGTTCTGTCTCTCATTAATAAAGGGATCTCCTTGATAGCATTTGTTTGTGACAGATAAAAGTGAAGATGTATTTTATGGCATTATTGTCTGTGATCAGATTCTTCCAAGTGGTAAACAGTGGTAAAGGCTCCGAACAGTATTAAGTGCTATACCTTAAAGTTTACAAGAAAGTTCAGCTTACTGTCTTTAAGCAGAATTGGTTCTCAGCTCATCTAATTACAAGCAGATTTTTCAGACATGGGATGACAGTTCTTTGGTAAATGTCTTATGCACAAGAGTCATCCCTAACCCCTTTCCAGTTAATGTAGTGGGCACCTTCATCTAGAATAATGCTGTCCAGTGAGCCAGACATGTAATTTAAAGTTTTCTAATAGGCAACATTTGAAATTAATTTTAATTAAATACAGTTAGCTTGAATATCCAAAATATTTCATGTGATCAATATGAGAAAGTGTTAATGTGATATTTTGCAGTTTCTTGTACTGAGTCTTTGAATCCAGTGTATGTTTATGCCTACAGCAAATCTCAATTCACAAGCCTTGTTTCAACTGTTGGGTATCTATGTGTGGCCTGTGGCTATCATTGACTAGAGCACAGATCTAAGGGTAGTACCCATCAAATGCAAGCCCATTGTTGACACATCTTCTAATCTGTTCTCCCCTTCTCCAAGAGACATCATCTGGTTAGGTACAAGTTTTGCTGCTCCCCAGGCAAGATCTCTAAAGAAAATGCACATTTGTTCCCCTATCCTTTCATGACTTTCTTTGGCAAATTGCAGTTTTCTCCTTTGTCTATTGTAACTGTACAATGGACATGTAGCCTCAGTGTTCAGAGCTTTGCTTCCATCTCCATGTCCTCAGCATGTTCCATTTCTGTCCTGGTGTTTCTTTGCATTTTTAATATCCCTTGAAACAGTCAACAACCACACTGAGTTATTGTGGTTGTAGATTGCCTGAGCTATTTAAGTTTTTGTTAGTGCCCTGGTTGCATAATTGAGTGGTTTGCTCCTACTTTTTTCATAAGACTTATTTTTACTGCACCGTTTTGCAGAATTTGAAGGTTTTTTAAAGAAAACATTTAGCATGTTATAGCAAAAATACCCATTCCAGGTATGTGGCTTTCTTGTGAAATTCCCTTATTTTTAAGTGCTTATTGGCCTTTGGTCTGGAGTGGTGAGAGGCCAGAGGCAAGGAACGGCAGTACACCAGAGGAAGATGACCCTTGGAAAGGCACTTAGGGGAAACCTACAGAGTTTGATCATCTCTAAGTGAAAGAGATTCATTTTTCACATCATCAGAAGAATTTAGCATATTCCATCTTTTCCAGGGATATGTGTTGAGTGTCTTGCCATTTGACTTTGTAAATCAGTATTTCGCAAGTGTGACCCAGGTACCAGAACTGTCTTGGGAGTGCTGATTAAAAATTCTGGTCTTGTAGCCCCATTCCCTATACTCATAGAAATCTCTGAGATTGAACTCTGAAGTCTATATTTTATGATACTCTAAAATTTGAGATCCACTGCTGAGCTTTATTCAGTTATATGCATTACCTGCTTTTATTTTGTTTGAATGCAGTTTGTGGACAGTAGGTGTCCTTGAAGTCTTTCATTCAATATGCAGCATACCTATTCCAGTTATTTGTGGAAGATACGAAGACTTCTGAGTCAGGATCTTGCAGTGAATTTTGGTGGTCATCATGCTTTGAATAAGGACACAAATGCCATGATGTTCTAATCCTGAGTAGAATTTGAAACAATCCTTAGTTGTTTCACCTTTTGAAAAGCTGGTTATATTTCTCAACTTTGATCACATAGAATTGCTTATCCCTCTTTGGCTTTCCCTTTGATAGCCAGGTTGCCTTTTCTAAAGGGAGATTATCAGAATTGGTTAGTGCTGGTTTCTTGATGTTGGGTGTGTTTTGCTACACTTTGTGGCCACTTTCTCACAGTGCTCTCCCAGGGCCCTAGTTGTCTCAGGCTATAAGCTACATCCTACCTGCTATTATCTTCTGAGTTTTTAGAGATGCTAAGTAGAAATTATATTGCATTTTAAATACTGAACATTTTGTAAGGGAAAAGTCAGTCTCTCGTATGGTTATAAGCGCATAAGCTACTTACATTAACATTGTTAGATCAGAGATCAACAAACTTTTTTAAAAAAGGGTAAATAGATAAAATATTTAAGAGCAAAAATACCCATAGGCAATACTTAACACAATTGGCAACAGCTGTGTTCCAATAAAACTTGGTTAATAAAAACAGACACCTAGTTGTCTTGTCTAAAACTAGCATAGAGTCATGTTATATCTCCATTTCATGTTTGTTTGGTTAAGCACTGGGAAGGGAATAACTTTGTTCACCCTTTTTAAATTCTTGAAGTTACAAACATGAAACCCATCCCCCCTCAAAAAAACCATAATTCTCAATAGTGTCCTTCTTATAGAACCCTTTAAAACTTATTTTATCAGTCCTCACCATAATTTCGTTTTTGGGGTGGTGGCACTAGGGATTTAATTCGGGGCCATTCTACTTCTGAGCTATACTCTCAGCCCTTTTTATTTTGAAACGGGGTCTTGCTAAATTGCTGAGGTTAGCCTTGTTTGAACCTGTGATTCTCCTGTCTCAGCCTCCACATATACTGGGATTACAGGCATGGGCCACTGGTCTGGCTCTGACAATTATTGTTGTTGTTATTTGTGGTACTGGGGATTGAACCCAGGGGCATTTTACCTCTGAGCTACACCCCCAGCCCTATTTTATATTTTGTTTTTGAAACAGGGTCTCACTAGGTCGCTGAGGCTGATTTCGAATCTGCAGTCTTCCTGTCTCAGCCTCCCATGTGCTGGGATTACAGGTGTGTTCTACCATGTCTGGCTTTTAATTTCTTAATATTGGTTTAAATATGAATTATTATCTTACTCATCCACTGATGCTGTTTCCTGGGCAGATTTTAAAGTAGTTAGCTTTTTCTTGGTCATATACAGAGCATAGAGGACACTAGGCCATAATATAAACAGCTTTGCTTCTTTTGTTTCATTGGGTTAAACATTAGTGAAATTAACAGCATATTAATATGTCTGTTAACAGCATATATATGTTATCATTCTTTGTGCACTGACTAATCCCTGGATTTGTGTTTATAATTCTGAGTTCTTTGTGATAATAATTCTGAGTTCAAATATCATTCATGGTCTGTTCTTCTTTGGATATGATAATAATAATCCAAATATAATCTTTTCCTTAACTGTAGATTCTGAATTATATAGAAATTACATTTGTGTTTTTACCCTGAAATTTTATAAATTGACCATGGGATGAGATACAGAAATTAATGTGAAATTTTAAGATAAAGTTGGTTTTAAAAGAGTTTTGTGCTATAGCACTTGTTTGGGATATGATTTAAAAAATCACCACCATAGCCCCAGTCCTGAGGAGGTCTTTATAATCACTTTGCTCTTCTGCCTCTGACCTACACGAGAAAGTTTAAAGCTCAAATGAAATCCCCCCCAAATGCTTTGTAAGGTAATGTAAATTATAGCTTTTATTATAAGAGCATTAACTTTGTTTAGCTTACTCACTATTGTCATGTTATTCAGGGACACCTCTGACCTACCTACCTTCGTTTCTTAAGTGTGTCCTTCTGGCTGCAAACCAAAGATTTACCTTATACCTTGCTTTCAATAAAACCTCCTTTATTTGGGTTTGATTTTTACTTAAGGTTTATTTGTAGAGTTTTACTAAAATACTTGTCTTATTCTTGATCCTCTCCCTTTTTGAAGTTGTTTCATTTTTGTTAATAGTCTAGATAAATTCCATAGAATTTGGAATCTGGTCCTTATCAAAAACCTCCTGTCTCTGAAAAATGAGTTGGGTTTTTTTTTTTTTTTTTTTGCGTTACTGGAGATTGAACCCAGGGTCATTCTACCTCCAGTCTCTATACCCCAGCCCTATTTTTTTATTCTTTATTTTGAAACAGGGTCTCACTAAGTTGCGTACGGCCTCACTAAGTAGCTGAGGCTGGCTGCGAACTCAGATCCTCCAGTCTCAGCCTCCCAAGTACTGGGATTACAAGTGTGCGCCACCACACCCGGCTTATGAGTTTCCCTTTAATAGCTGATTCAGTTAAATTCTTAAGCTAGTGTGCCTTGATGCTTCTGGATTTTGATTATGCCTTGCCCTCTGATAACCCATATGATAGACCTAAAAGGTAACTGATATCTTCTATCAGGCTGGTGGAAAATTTACCATTTCTTCAGAGGTAAGAGCTTATTAGTTGGAATGCCATAACTGCTGCTGTGAATAGATTCTTGGATCTTAACCTTGTGAGAGATCTCTAGACCTCATCCATAAAATATCTTATGTTCACAGGGCGCTTTACCTGTTATGTCCTTTAGCATTTAATTTGCCTGTTCTATTTCATAGATTTTAGCATGTGTGCAAATAAGTATCAGAGGAGGATGTCTAGCCCAGGCTTCTTTAATAGATTACCCTGGAGTTCATTTTAGTCAGTAACACTTGCCTTCCCTCTATTTTTGTTGATACTATTTTATGAAAATTTCCATGGAAATAGCAATTCAACGAGTAGAGTGTAATGAAATTCTAGTATTCTCTACTAGTTCTGTTTCTTATTCATATTCAGGTTATGATTTTTCTTTGTTACTATGCATTTGTGGATCCTAAGATCACCACACCCCCATGTCAGTGATTTTCTGAAGACTCCTAGAACCCAATCTATACTTGTTATCAAGACTATGATTTACTACAGTAAGAAGATACGAAGCAAGATCGGCAAAGGGAAAAGGCACATGGGCAATTTAGGTTCAGGCTTCCACGAATCCCCAATGTCCTGGACAAAGAATGCGCTTCATTCTTTTAGCAACAAATTGTGATCATACTTGTGAATGTTTCCTATTGGCAAAGCTCAAAGCTTTGAAATTGGATTTGACTAGTTTTATAGATACCCTCACCGTCTGCCTAGCACATACTTAAAAGCTTAGACTCCGGTTAGGAAAGCAAGTATTTAACACAAACTATATTTTAAACACAAACAGCTTAGGCACAGTGAGCAACTCTTGCCAGAGTTATGTCAGCTCTCCTGAAATCCAGGTTCCCATGTGCCTGCCAAGGGCAAACTAAGTAACCTGGCCTTTGTAAGGTTTTCTGTCTCTGCTCTGTTAACATTTCTGTACACTAGATTTCTTTCTCCCCCTTTTTGGTACTGGGGATTGAACCCAGGACATTCTGCCTCCAAGCTACAACTCTTGCCCTTTTTATTTTCAAACAGTCTTGATAAATTGCTGAGGCTGGCCTTGAACATTTAATCCTCATGATTTAGCCTTCCAAATTACTGGGATTACAGGTGTGCACCACCACACCCAGCTGGATTTTTTTTGTGTGTGTGTGTGTTCATTCTTAAAGCATTACTGAAGGATTTTTTTGTTGCCTACTGTATCCAAAAAAAAACCTTGAGTGTTTTTTTGAGGTTTCTCCAGTATCAAAAAAAAGTTCCCCTGTTGAACCATCTATATTGTCTTTAAGTAGCCATTTGTGTGCTGAAGTAATCCTTTTTTACTTTTTGTGGCATCATTATCTTTTTGGGGTATTTGAATATGCTTGCAGCTCCCCTTATAAGAGGGTTCCTTACCCAGGGTTAAATCTTGGCCATTGCCATTTCTCTTACCATACTCTTATCTGCAAGTTCCTAGCAGATGTTTATTACTTACAAGACAGTCTCCTGCTCTTGACCTCTAATGGGAAAGACTTCCAGATCCACATCTAAATACTTTTCTTCTGAATTATAGTTTCTATACATCTGCACTTTCCACTTGCATGTGAAACTTTGTAATTATCATCATATGTCTCTACGTTCACTTTTCTTTTTATCCATTTAGTTTTTCCTGTTGATTGAAACAGTTAATTCTTATTTCTACTCTTACCCACTGTGATTCTAATTCATGGCCCACAGGATCATTTTTAATTTACTTTTCCCCACTTTTCTCTTAGTTTTATATCATTAACCAATGAGCTCATATAAGTTTAGATTTTTATACTTTGTCTTTTCTTAAAATAATACCCTGATGGTTGGGTAAAATGTGTAGATAATTCAGAAGACTCAAGGGTTATTCATAAGCAATTGTTGGGTAGAGTCGATCCTGTTAGGACTCATTTGATGTCATCTTTACCATCTTGAAAGGATGTCCTTCCCTTAACTCTTAAAAAAGTTTTGAAAACTTGATGCTGTTTCATTTTTTAAAAATTGGCAAGACTTAAAAAGCAAGTTAGCAGGATTATTTAAGAAATGAAAATATGATTACAAAAACATTGATAAAAGTAACTTAGTTTTGTATCAGTTGAATTTTTGTGTCTTTTTCTCTGTGTGCATTGTGTTTTTTGTTTTTCCCCAATAAAACTTTTATCTTTTGGGGGGATTGAACGCAGAGGCATTCTACCTCCAAGCTGTACCCCAGCCCTTTGTATTTTTAATTTTGAAGCAGAGTCTCACTAAGTTGCTGAGATTGGCCTCGAACCTGCCGTGCTCCTGTCTCAGCCTACCAAGTACTGTAAATTACAGGCATGTGCCACCATGCCCAGCTTCAATAAAACTTTTAAAAAGCCGGGCGTGGTGGTGGTGCACGCTTGTAATCCCAGTACTTTGGGAGGCGGAGACCGGAGGAACCGGGTTCACGGCCAGCCTCAAAGGCCAGCCTCAACGCGCGCTCTCCCTTCCTCCCTCCCCGTCTCTCTCTCTCTCTCTACCTAGTGAGGCCCTCCGCAACTTCGTGAGACCCGCAACTTCGTGAGACCCGGTTTCAAAATAAAGTATAAAAAAATAGGGCCGGGGGTATAGCGCGGAGGTAGAACGCCCCTGGGTTCAATCCCCGGTACCACAAAAAAAGTTAAAGAAAAAACTTTAAAAAAAACTTAGAAAGTGCTAGTAATTTTGTTGATTTAGTTGTATAAACATTGTTTCATATGTTGTCAGCTGTGTAATATATTTTTAAGCCACATCTATAGTAGGGTAATATTTTACATAGCATAAACAGCAGGAAATGTTTATATTCCTGATGCTCATGTAAAATGTTGATTTGAAGATACACTATGATCTGTAGTATAAAAACCAAATGAAATAAAATTCTAATTCAATTTGTTCTTTATTTTTTAAGGGACCAGTTACTCTCCCCAAGAAAATTCACACAACCACAGTGCTCTTCATAGTTCAAATTCACATTCTTCTAATCCAAGCAATAATCCAAGCAAAACTTCAGATGCAGTGAGTATTATAAACATTCCCAAGTTTTAAAAAATTTTATTTGCAAAAAAATCCCACAGCAAATTGTCTTAGGTCTAATGTCTTTTTATTTCAAAATGTTTTAATCAAATGACCTTTTTGGTAATGTATTTATTTGTATTTATTTGATATTATTTTGTTAGCATTCATATACAAAGCAAAATTTTACTTTTGTGCTGAGATTCAAAGAGCTTAAGCCAAAACTTTGATTGCTTTCTTTCATTAATACATAAATTCTTCATTGCATATACTTATCACCTGTCATGTATAATGTACTTTGCCAAACTCTAGGGGATCGATGGTGCTTATCCTCAAGGGCATGAAGCTCAGTGACGGATTTTAAATATTTTTGAAGGTTAAGGTTAATGAAGTAATTGTTACTGATTTTTTAATTTTTACTGTCACAGGTTCAAATGAAATTTCTAGTATATCCATTTGTCAGAAGATTAGTAAGATTTCAATTTACTAGGCATGTGCTAGGGTGTAGACATACAGAACTAAAATAATATAGCCCATTGTAAAATAACTTTTAGATTTGGAGATGGAAAAGTAAACAACACGGAGCATTTAAAGTTGCTTTGAGGAGCACTCAAGATAGGGATTCCCAGCTTGCATTAGGAAGATAGTAAAGTAAAAGTAATGCTTCCCGACAGGTTGAATATAACTTTGCCAGTTAAAGAATGGTCTCCAGAGGAATAACACTCAGAAAGACAGAGATGTTTGACATAGCATATCATGTTTGGAGAACAGCAAAGATCTTTTTGGTGTGGGAAAAATGTCATGAGATTAGTTACATAGAAAAGTGGGGGCCAGAGCCAGGCGTGGTGGCGCACGCTTGTAATCCCAGTACGTGGGAGGCTGAGACCGGAGGATCCGGGTTCGCGGCCAGGCACAGCTACTTAGTGAGGCCCTCTGCAACTTAGTGAGACCCTATTTCAAAATGAAGAATAAAAAATAGGGCTGGGGGGCGTAGCCTGGAGGTAGAATGCCTCTGGGTTCAATCCCCAGTACCGCCAAAAAGAAAAAAAAGAACAGTGGGGGCCAACCAGGCGTGGTGGTGCATGCCTAAAATCCAAGTACTTGGGAGGCTGAGGTAGGAGGATCACAGGTTCTCTGTCAGCCTCAGCTACTTAGTGAGGCCCTCAGCAACTTAATGAGAGACCCTGTTTCAAAATAAAGAATATAAAATAGAGTTGGGGATGTAGCTCAGAGGTATAATACCCCTGGGTTCAATCCCCAATACCACAAAAAAAAGTGGGGGCCAGATTATAAAAAGTGATGTATCTTACCAAGGAGTATGAATTATATACAGAGGCAGTGGGGAGCTTGAAGGAGCTAATCAGTAAAGTAATACCAATTTTCAATTGAAAAAAATTATTTCAGGTAGCATTGTGGGAAATAAACAATTGTAAGGAAGGCCACCAAAGTTGTAGGTGGCAACAGATTTTGCCTTAGGTAATTATCATACCTAATTAATTGATGTTGACACTTTCAGGTTTTACTATTTTTCGTCCCTTATTGAAGCAGTGTGGACGGTACATTTCCACAAAGAATTGGGACATGATGGATAATATTTGAATCTGAATCAGAGTCTACAGTAGTTTTGAGGGTTTTTTGGGTTTTGTTTTCTTTTGCGGTACTGGGGATTGAACCCGGGGGCATTCTACCTCTGAGCTATACCCAGCCCCTCCACCCCTTTTTAATTTGAAACAGGGTCTTACTAGGTTGCTGAGAGTCTTGCTATGTTGCTGAGGCTCTCAAACCTGAGATCCTCCTGTCTCTGCCTCTCAAGTACTGGGATTACAGGTGTCTGTCACGATGTCCAGCTTATAATAGTTTTAAATATTGTATTAGAGTCTGGTTAGAGAAAGAGAAATCATGCTATTTTAACACCAAGGATTTAATACATTGAATTGTTTAAGTTAGATATAACAGATATATAGAACTGAAGAAAAACAAAAACTCTGAAGTAACATACAGTAATCCTCCCTTAGGGCCCTGGAATGATAGGAAGAAGTTGGGATTTTCAGAACCTACAGCTTAGAGGGGCCTGACAGAACTGGTGGTCGTACTTCTGAGGGGACAGTGAACCTGGTTCTGGAGGTGGGGTGGTAGTATAGTTGAGTAGCAGAGCAGTGAAAACTGGAACCAGCCGTGGCTGCAAGGCTTCTTTGTCCTACCTTTCAGTCATCTTGTAGTATATCAAATAGGAAGCCAACTGGCTAAATGAAATGTGGCTTGCATTTTCCCAGCCCTAGCCATCACAGAGCAGACAATAAAAAAGGTGGGATTGAAGCTGAGACAATAGTGTTAAGTCTTTACTGGTTCTATTAACAAACTTCTTGTGTTTAATAAGCCCTCTGCTCAAGATTTTAGAAGGAATCTCCCTCTTTTCCTATAAAGTGGTCCATTAATTTTCAAAGCAACATTAATCTAAAGTTTCATTTATCACTTACAATTTATTTGTTTATTTATTGGTACTGGGGGGTTGAACCCAGTGGCATTCTACCTCTGAGCTACACACCCAGCCCTATTTTTTATTGTTTATTTTAAAACAGAGTCTCACTAAGTTGCAGAGGGCCTCACTAAGTAGCTGAGGCTAGCCACGAACCCGGATCCTCTGGTCTCAACCTCCCAAGTACTGGGATTACAAGCGTGCACCACCACGACCGGTTTATCACTTAAAATTTAGAAATATTTGTCTGTCTTTTGGACAGTGGCACCTGTGATACTCCTGTCTCAACTTCTCAAGTACTGAGATTACAGATGTGTGCCACCGCACCTAGCGTGGGAAAACAAATTTTTTATTTTTGGGATTATTATCTTAGTGAAATCACGAAAAATAAGTCATGGGCATCAGATAAGCTTGACAAATCAAAATTTCCTGGGATACCAGGGAATTTCATTGTGTGTGGAGACTGAAGACCTTTACCAGAATGGATTGAGTCTTAGGTGTTTTTATACCCTTTGTCTAAGTGTTGTGCATTTTTTAGACCCTTGAATGTTATGTTTTGAGACCTTTTCATTAGGTTTTAACTGTAGGTACATAATTAACTTCCAAGTAGTGTTTTTTTTCCTTTTTGTATTATAACTGGTATGACAAGAATAGTACTTCTCAGTAAATTTACAGTAAACTGAGAAGTTAGCTTCTGAATATTTCTGAAGGTTATCAACTGACATTTTCTTATTTTAAAAGTCACTTCCAACCAGGCGTGGTGGCTCACATTTGTAATCCCAGTACTTGGGAGGCTGAGACAGGAGGATAGCAGGTTCTCAGCCAGGCTCAGCTACTTAGTGAGGGCCCCTGCAACTTAGTGAGACCCTCTTTCAAAATAAAGAATAAAAAGTAGGGATGGGAGTGTAGCTCAGAGGTAGAATGCCTCTGGGTTCAATCCCCAGTTCCACCAAAAAAAAAAAGTCACTTCTATCTAGTACTTTCATAGTGTAAGAATAAATGCGTAGATTCATATTAGGTAACCCACGTTAACAAAGTAGTGTCCCCCCTCTCCCTTGCGTTACTGGAGATTGAATCCAGGGGCATTCTGCCTCTGAGTTACACCCCCACAGGCCCTTTTTTATTTTTTATTTTGAAATGGTGGGATCTTGCTAGGTTGCTGAGAGTTTTGCCATAACTCGTAGCTGCGATCTTGTCTCTGCCTCCCCAAATACTGGGATTAAAGGTGAGTACCACCACACCCGGCACAAAAATCTCCTTGCAAATCAGTAGCAGTATTATTTAGTATCAACACTTTTTCAGTTACGAGTTTTAATTTTTCATGAAGCTGTCGAAAGTTGAGTTAAAGTTACCTTTTTTTCCCATTATTAGGTTAAGATATTAACAAGTAGAATGCCCCTGGGTTCAATCCCCAGTACTGCGAAAAAAAGAAAATGTTCCTATTTAAAAACACTGTAATTGAGATCTTCCCTTCTAAACAGTCTATGCCAGTTCAGAGTTGCTGGGGAGTGCTTTAAATTCAATCCCGTATGACTTTGTATTCATATTCTTGCCAGTCTTGTTACCATCTAAGAATCCTCTGTATTTTGAAGTTTTTAAGATTCACTCTCAGCTGGGCGTGGTGGCGCACGCTTGTAATCCCAGTACTTTGGAGGCTGAGACTGGGCCTGGGTGAAAAATTTTTTTTTTTAAGAAGAGAAAAGCAACATTTACATAAGAGATATAAAAGATTTTGCATTCTAGGAGAGATTAGATAGGTACTGTGTTAAACAACTGTTCAGCGCTATTTTTTTAGAGCATCTATTTTCATACATTTTTTTCCTTGAATGGTTTTATTAATTAAATAAGACTTAGTAGGAGGATACTTAGAATTTTATATCTGCTTCTTTGTCTGATGTTTTGTGATATCAGATGACCTATGTAGCCTCTGGGTAAATGGGACCATGTATTTTTCAGGGTATAGCATTACAATCACATACCAGGAACTTAAGTACTTGTAAGAGAAAACAAGAGAAAAGGGCAAAATCGTGTTAGTAATGTTATGAAAAGATTTTCAGTTTTGTGAAAGGCTATCAAGTTTCCCTGGGGTTTCCTGGATAACACTTGGAGAATAGCTTTAGAACATATGGTGGCTACCATCCTGAGTCTAATTTAGACAACTTTAAGTGTACGCAGACCTTTTGTTTAGGTTTAGTTCTCAATTTTGGGTTTTCTTTTTGTAAAATCAAGAAATTAGAGATCTACCATTGCACATCAGTATTTTAAAAATTAACCGTTTATGGGGGGTTCTTGTTCCTTAACTCCTTGAGGATGGGAAATAGAGAAGAGAAGATAGGGCATAGTTATTGGTACTATATTGCAGTACTGTACCCTGAAACATATTTTATCAAGTAAGATATTAGCTTGATGCTAATCTAGGATTCGATAGTAGTGTAGCAGACCAGTGCTCTTCAGGGTTCTGGTTTGTGAACTTTGAACTACCCGAGAGATTAGACATGAATGTAAATAGTTATTTAGTTCCACCGATCCCTCTCCCCCACACACATGCACACAACCCCACCTTAAAGCTTTTGGTAGGAGGCTTTTGGTGAAAGAAGCCTTGTGAATATGCTGATGCAAATTCATCTCCTTCAGGACAGGTGACGGTTTGCAAAAGCATTGCTTTGAAGAGCACTGGGTTAGAACACAACACACTGCTCTACTCTGTTGCAGTGTCCTTTGCTAGCCCCCATCTCACTCTGTCTTTCTAACCACACTGCTCTACTCTGTTGCCATGTCCTTTGCTAGCCTCCGCTCTCAACTGTCTTTCTAACCAGTCTAGTAACCACTTGCCAAGCAAACCAAGTCTGATTCTATCCATGAAAGGGATCGTTTTGCATAATTTAGATATAAATGATGGAGAAGAATTTTCTGAAATGGTCTTTTTTGAATGGTTTCCTAAAGCTTGTTTATATCTTACATTTGGAACTAAGAATTGAGAATGAATTCTCCATTGGTTTCAGAGGTCTGGAGGCACAGGGCTGGTTGATGTCCAGTCCTCGCATTATTTTGAAACGTGAACCTGAGAGTATACGCATGTGGCAGAATCTGCCTATTTTTCCAGCTGCCATCAGAATTATGAGGGTATTACCAGAGTTAGTGTTGAATTAATTGAGAATATCATCATCTGGAAACTTGGGTTTTGAGCATTTCTTATACCACCGTCATCAGTGTTTTGACCTGTGGATAGCCCCTGAGCTTTCCCAGTTTGTTTACGAGATGGTACATTAGAGCTGCTTGGGCAGTGAGTAAGAGTTTATGCCCATAAGCTTTAAAATGTGCCCTCTGTGCTGTTAGCCAGGATCGGTACCATAGCTTCATTTCAATCTCAATCTCCTCTGAAAAAATAGTTAAGGAATTCAACTAGAAGAATACTTGAAATTTTGCCAGATTTCCTGGGGCCAATAAAGACACTTAAATGTGTTATTTTTGGAGATCAGTTCCATGAAACTGGACCTTTCAGATTTTTCTAATTGTATTGTGATTTTTACATTGCCTATAAAATACCTGTAAGAGACTGTTTTTGAGACTCTTTGAAAGACCAGGTTTAATTATTGCAAAATGAGTGATATG
Organism: Glis glis; assembly: GCA_004027185.1. Taxonomy (NCBI): domain Eukaryota; kingdom Metazoa; phylum Chordata; class Mammalia; order Rodentia; family Gliridae; genus Glis; species Glis glis. The sequence goes on along the minus strand of PVJS01039706.1, from coordinate 3,984 downwards.
GCTGGTCCTGTGTGGAATAAGGTTCTAATTAATAGAGTCTTTGTGGATTTTGAAAGTGAAGCAAATTTGTGGCTTCTAATTTGTTTTCTGTTTAATATTTAAAACTCCGAGGCACCTTTCTTCACTAAACATTAAATATAGGCAGGCTGTTCTCTGTTGTACTGTGTGATTGCTGTTATGCCTTAGAGTTGAGAACTGGTGGTTTCCTGCCATCAGATCAGTCACTTGAGAGTAAGTCCCCACTGCCCATGGTAACTGGATTTCAGTGATTACAATTAAGGTAATGGGGAACTTTTGTATAATGCTTTCTGAAGCCAAGATATTATTGATTTCACATTTTTTTCCTTGTGCCTAATAAACATTTATTAATGTATTTAATTTTGATGTTTTAGAAGGTTTTCATATCTTACAACTAACTGTTGTAAGATACACTGGCAGATTCTAGATCAGAGTCCCTATATTTTATCAATTTTTTCCCATATGCTTTGAAAATCGTTGATAGTCTCAATATTTTGTATGAAATTATTAATATTAATATTTTCTAATTTTTAAAAATGTATTTTTAAGCCTTATGATTCTGCAGATGACTGGTCTGAGCACATTAGCTCTTCTGGGAAAAAATATTACTACAATTGTCGAACAGAAGTGTCACAATGGGAAAAACCAAAAGAATGGCTTGAAAGGTATTTGTCTTAATCTAATTAAATAATATTTCTTGTTCTTCACAGGTTATCAAGGATTGAACATTCTAAATTTAGGTTCTTTAATACCATCACTCCCCTTTTTAATTTCAGTGATTAGCCCATTATCTTTGTTTTCCAAATTTTCTCTACTTAAAAAAGTAAATCTATGACAGTTGGGCAACTGTGGGGGCCTTGAAGCAGTCAGTATATTTAATAAAATAATTATTTATCTATCTTTCTTATAGTTTGTAATAAAAGTTTTATGATTTTTATATCATTAATACAACATTTTTTAAACCATATATAGAATTAGTAGTTCATAGGGTTTTAGTTGTGGGGTTAGTAGTATGAATAATTGGTATAGAGTTGCCATCAAAAACATGAGTATTTTTTTTTTTTGCTACATACCATCTCTCACATCAGTTAAGTTATAGCAATGCTCAGTTCCTTTGTTTTCCATACACCTTTTTGTCATGCATTTTTCCAGAACAATTATGGATACTCGAGCCCTCAGTGTGATTTTTATGATTTTGTTTTTTTTAGAGAACAGAGACAAAAAGAAGCAAATAAGGTGGCAGTTAATAGCTTCCCAAAAGATAGGGATTACAGAAGAGAGGTGATTCAAGCAACAGCCACTAGTGGATTTGCCAGTGGGAGTAAGTATTAATTTTTCTCTTATTTCAAAGAGTATAATGTTTGATTCATCCCTATCATTTGTTTACTTTATAAAATTATATGCTGACATCTACATATGTAAATTAAAATACAAGCATACATGATTTCCTTTATGTTGGATCTGACTCCTCAGCCTCCTCCAGTTTCTGAAAAGGAGACAATGCATGTGTGTATTTCTCACTACTCATAATGGCTATAATGTAGTTGAATTGGTAAACAAGCAGAAGAGGTACCCCTCTCCCCATAGTTGTGTCCTGGGTTTCTTCTAACAATTGAATCATAGCCACACACAGTGACACCAAAGTATGCACTGTCTTTTTGTATTATTAGTGAGAAACTTACTTATCTCTATATTGATGGTTCCTGACTTAGGATTTCTTAGCTTTATAATGGTGTAAATGCATATCTATACAACCATTCTGATTTTCATTTTCAGTACAGTGTTCAATAAATTACATGAACTACTCAATATTTTATTATAAAATAAACTTTGTGTTAGATGATTTTACCCAACTGTAGGCTAAATTAATTTTATTGAGCATGTACAAGGTAGGTCAGGCTGAGCAGATTTTTCAGTAGGTTACGTGTATTAAATGTATTTTCAACATGTATTTCCAACTTACAGTATGTTTATTGGGATGTAATCCTCTTCATAAGTTGAAGAGCATCTGTATTTGGAAATTAATTTTACCATGACTATAGATTTGTAAGTACAGATCTGTACTGAGTTTATTGAGTTTCCAAAAAAAATTGTTAAAATGCTTACTAGAAAACTATTGTAGAACCTTTTGTTCTAAGGTGCTCTTCATCTATAAATCAAACTGTGAGCATACTTTAATGGTTTTTGAGGCCAAATTTTGTGTAAGTGGTACAGTGTGGGCATCATCACACATTTGTTTTTAATTCATTCTCCAAATTTAAGTTTTAGTAAAGCTTTTCTTATTTTCAATTGCTTCCCCTTCCCCAAATAAAATTTAAATGCCATATAAAGTTGTTTAATAAATTTTGAGAAGGGTTTAAGATAATGTGTTCTGGGAATTCTTAGATGTAAGAATTTGAATACTATTTCTGTAAATCAAAACTCAAAGTAGGAGGTATATTTGGTCTCAGCAAGGGGTATTGATTTTTTGATGGAAAAAATTATTTCAGATGAACCAGTAACAGTTCTGCATGATGGAAGGTTTAAAATATATTTTCCTTGGAATGTTAAATTTTTAAGTCTGTTAGTGAAATTCTACTTAATTCTTAGAAAACTATGATTCAAAGTACCAAAGTTGGGAAATAAAAGAACAGTGTATTTAGGAAAGACAGGTTCTAGTTGCTTTTGCATTTCACTTTTTATCTTAAGTAACTGTGGCTTTGGGCAAACAATTAAAAATTTGACAAAGATTTTCCTCTTGAAGTAAATAAATAGCATCCAGTTTATGGCCCTGAGCAAATAGAGGAAGGGGGGAGTATAGAAGAGGAGTCACAGATGGGTATTAAAATAACCTTTTTTAGCAAATAAAGATAAGATTGGGGGATGCCCTGTTTTGTGCTTGCTACCTAGATCCTAGAGTTAGGCAGCACTGGATTAGGCCAGTTCTCTCCATTTGGACTGATGGTTTTTAAAGAGGAAAAAGAGCAAAACATAGTATGTATACAATATGCTGTCCAAAATAACCTCATTTGAGTCACTCTTCCCTAGGGCCAGAGTAAATAGAGAAACTAGGGATTTGAGTCAGGAAAGTTGATGGGAGGGAGAATATGTTTTTGAGTGAGAGGGTGTGTGTGTTTGTGTTGCTCAGTTGTATATCTGTATACAGCCTTTTCTTTCAAAGTTTAAATAGTTTTTAAAAAATTGTTAATTATTTCAAAAGTAAAGCCTATTAATTTTTAAAAATTAGAAGAGCACTAAAAATTTTTTAATCCCATGACCCTAGGACAATTTTGGGATTTGTGCTTTTTATTCTGTATGCATATATCAACGAGTATAGAAATTACTATTTTACACTAAAAATGGGATTATCTATTACTGGTTTTAATCTGTTCTTCTGTTTAATAATATTTCAGGGATATATTTCCATGTCAGTTACAGTTCTACATTTGTTATATTGCCTGCACAGTATTTTATTGTTTGGTTGTGCCTTCATTTATAAATAACCCCCGTCCATGGATACTTGGGTCGTTTTCAGCCTTTTCCTACTGTAAACAAGATTGTGATTCACATTTGCCCACTTAAATAAAGCTGAATTCCTAGATGAACAAATGATGAGTAATGGGTCTGTGGCTGTGTTGAAATGTAGTCATTCTTACTACTTTCTGTTTGAGTTTTTAGGTAATGTTTGAGGAATGACCTTATTGGTCACCTGAGCTATAGTTGTGGTAGTAATAAAGTCAGTTAATGCTATTTAATGTGGTCTATACAAAAAATGTTGGTAGCTTTCCTGTATGTCTAGTATGTTGGTGTGCCTCTAGCATAAGGCTTTAAGCTTGTTCCCAACTTTAAAAGAAGTGAGAAGGGGAAGGGTGGTAAGATTTTTATATGTAAAGAGATAATATGTTCTGCAACCCGATACTGAAAATTATGTATAAAATTCCTATATGCTTTTATTGGTGCATTATAGCCTCATATCATAATGTTAAT
>PVJS01039705.1:0-18776 GCA_004027185.1 Glis glis | reverse complement strand
TTTATGTTCAAACACCTAAAGTCTACTCTTTTAAACTTACAGTGCATAATACAATGAGAATACACTAATTCATCCTATATAACTGCAATTTTATACCCTTTGACCAACTTACACCTATGTTCCAACGCCATAACCACTGTTCTATTTCCTATTTCAATGTATTCAACTTTTTATAGATTCCACATATAAATAATATCATGCAGTGTCTATCTTTCTGTGCTTGATATTTCTTTTAGCATATTATCCTCCAGAAAGTCTGAGACCATAGCTCAGTGTTAGAACACTTGCCTAGCATGAGCAAGGCACTGGGTTCCACCCAGCATGGCAATATAATAATAATAATAATAATGATAATAATAATCCTATTAGCAACAATGACAATACCTTACAGATTCATTCATATTTTGCAAATGCAAGATGTCTCTACTTTTGTGGATAAATAACATTCCATTATATATGACAGAATCACATATTTTATATATGCTATATATAATATTTATATGCCATTTGGGATGTGTACATCCCACGATTTCTTTAACGATTCATCACCAATGGGTTCTTAGGTTGCTTACATATCTTGGTTTTAGTGGAATAATATCTATTAATTTCATTTCCTTTGGTTATATATTTTTTAAAGAACCTCCATAGTGTTTTCCATTTAATGCAGTTTCTTTTACTCAGTTTTTTCCCCCAATAATATGCCACCTTTACCAAAGCCAGAAGTCTTTAACATAATATTTTCTGTATTTCATGCATATATACAAAAATAAAAGCACTAGAAATTAAATGACCTAAGAGGGCTTACAAATTTATGATTAAACAACCTTATAATTAAAGGATATTTTAAATTAGAATATTAGAAAAAATATTAGACATGACACCCGAATTTGACTGGAATACTGGAATGCTTACCAAGAAAGAGGAAAAAAATGCTTTTCATATGTATGTAACTAACCTAAATACTTGACAGGTTTGGCATAGTCATTTCTTCTCCGTGGATAAAACATCTAAAATCATGACATCCATGGACAGTGATCATTCCATTTCTGCTAGAGATTACATCGTTCAGATGAAGGGTAGCTCACCGAGCAGGGTTTTAGGCTTATTCTTCACTGAGAACCATCAGATAGATTCAAACTTCTCTTCTATCTATTTGCCATTTTGATACCTCTACTGAAAGGCAGCTTCTACTGATGAGAATTTTATGAGTTAAGGCTGCTTATGTAGGGACATTAGCAGCAGCATAATGGGTACCAAATTAAAGCCAGAATTAGAATTTTCTCTGTTACCTGTGGGAGAGATAAAAACATACTTTTCTTAATTTCTCTCTCTCTCTTTCTCTCCTGCATTTATTTAAGTATATGAATGTATGTGTGCATACACATGCGCATTGCTTCTAAAAGTATGTAAATATACTTTAGGTAGACAGTGTGAATGGGTAGGCACATATGATTTACCTGATTCCATTTGAGTATTTTGGTGAATCATCTCTCTAGTGCTGTATAATAAATAATTCCTACATCCACTGTCTTGATCTACGGGAGTTGTTGTTCCTCGGTTTATGGATCAGCCAGGTCAATCTGCTGCAGTCATCCAAGCTTCGCTGATTTTGTCTGGTTTTGCTTTCCTGTCTGTCCTCAGCTGTCTGTTCATTCACTTGTGCGTCTCACTCATCTGGTAATTAACTGGCATTGGCTGGCGTGCCTGGCATAGTTTACGTGTTTCTCCTCATTAAGCAGTGTAGATAGGGTCTGACCACATGACAATGTCAGGGTTCAGAACGAGAGAGGAAGCCCTGGAGACCGCTATAGGCCAAGGGTAGGAACCAGGATCACATTGTACTTCACACATTCTGGTGACAAAACCTAGTACCAGGGATATCCCAAATGGCAAAAGAGTTTCCTCTCTTGTCAAGAGAAGCAAAAAGTCACATTGCAAGATGAGTGGATACAGAAAAAATCGAAGCATTGGGCTGTTTTTTTTTAATTGGTGCATTGTAATCATACATCTTGATGGGTTTTAGGGTGGTAGAAGCACACATCAATTAGCCCTCCCCCAATTTCCCCTCATTCCCTCACCCTTCCCTCCTTCTCATGCTCAGCATAGTAGTTGACTTTGATATATTTGTGTATGTATATCCTGTGCATTAGGGTCTTTCCCTCTTCCTCCCATCTCCCTCAGTTAGATCTCCTTCTTTACTCATCTGAGGTTTTCTCCATCTTTGTCTGAAGTCGCTCCTATGCCCTATTCTCCCTAGCTTCTGCATACTAGGGAGAGCATCCGACTTTTGACTTTTTGTGACTGACTAATCTCACTAAGCATAATGTTCTCTAATTCCTTCCATTTCCCTGCAAATGATGTAATTTTGCTCTTCTTGATGGCTGCATAAAATTCCATTGTGTACATATCCCATAGTTTTGTAATCCATTCATCTGTTGATGGACACCTTGGCTGGTTCCATAGTTTGGCAATTGTGAATTGTGCAGCTATAAACATAGATACACATGCATTAGACTGGTACTTTGGTTTCCATTCTTTTGGGTAGATGCCTAGAAGTGGTATTGCTGGGTCATTAGATAGGTTCATTCCCAATCTTCTGAGGATCCTCCACACTGTTTTCCAAAGTGGTTGCACTCATTTGCAACAACAACATTGTATTAGAGTTCCTACTTCTCCACATCCTCGCCAGCATTTGATAATGTTTGCTTTTTTTTTTTTTCGGTACCGGGGATTGAACGCAGGGGCGTTCTACCTCCGCACTATGCCCCCGGCCCTATTTTTTATACTTTATTTTGAAACCAGGTCTCACAAAGTTGCGGAGGGCCTCACTAAGGAGAGAGAGAGACTGTTTGCTTTTTTAATGACTGCCATTCTACTTGGGGTTAGGTGAAATCTCAAGGTAGTTTTGATTTGCATCTCTCTGATTGCTAATAATGTTGAAGATTTTTTCCATACATTTATTGGCAATTTGTATTTCTTCTTTAGTGAACTATTTAGTTCACTTGCCATTTTTTTGATTGGGTTGTTTGTGTTTTTAGTGGTAAATTTCTTGAGTTCTCTGTATATTCTAGATATTAGTCCTCTATCAGGGGAGTAGCTGGCAAAAATCTTCTCCCATACTATTGGCTCTCTGTTAAAGTTCTTGATAGTTTCCTTTGCTGCACATAAGCTCTTCAGTTAAATGCAATACCACATATTGGTCCTCGTTTTAACTTCGTGTGCCTTTGGGGTCTTGTTGAGAAAGAATTTGCCTGTGCCTATGTTTTGAAGAGTTAGACTTATGCCCTCTTCAAGTAGCTGCAAGATCTCTGGTCTAATTTCCAGGTCTTTGATCCATCTTGAATTGACTCTTGTACAGGGTGAGAAAGTGGGTTTATTTCCTTTTTTTTTTCTGCATGTGGTTAACCAGTTTTGCCAACACCATTTGTTGAAGAGGCTATCTTTTTTTCCAGTGTATGTTTTTGGCTCCTTTGTCAAAAATCAATTGGCTGTAAGTGTGAGGATTTGTTGCTGAGTCTTCTATTCTGCTCCATTGGTCTATGTGTCTGCTTCTGTGCCAATACCATGCTGTTTTTATTACTATGACTTTGTAGTACAGTTTGAAATCAGGTATTGTAATGCCTCCTGCATGGCTCTTATTGCTGAGAACTACTTTGGCTATTCTGGGTCTTTTCTTGTTCCAAATTAATTTAAGGATTGATTTTTCTATGTCTGTGAAGGATGACTTTGGTAATTGAGTGGGTATTGCATTGAATCTGTAGATCACTTTTGGAAGAATGACCATTTTGGTGATATTTATTCTGCCTATCTAAGAGCATGGGAGGTCTTTCCATCTTCTAAGATCTTCCTCAAATTTTTTTTAATTTTTTATAATTTTCCTTATAGAGGTCTTTTACCTCCTTGGTTAGGTTTATTCCTAAGTATTTTATTGTTTGGGGGGATATCATGAGTGAAATATTTTCTGGATTTCTTTTTCAGTGGATTTATGGTTGGCATATAGAAAAGCTTCTGATTTTTTAAGATTGACTTTATTTTAATCAGTGCACCATAGCATGCATTACATACTCAGTTTTAATAATACTGCATATTATTATGTATTGTTTTGAAGAGAACCTTAAGGCAAATTATATGTGACTTTTCACATATGATCCCATAATAATTATTTGCTCCATGAAAGTGGATAGGGTTAACATATAGATTTTGAGTAGTATCATAAATACATGGAGTGCTTTGTTTTGTTTGTTTTTGGTGCTGGACATTGAACCCAGGGTTATTCTAATTTTGAACTTCACCCTCCTAAATCCCTCTCATTTTTTTACCCCTAGTTTTTTTTTTTTCGGTACTGGGGATTGAACCCAAGGGCATTCTACCTCTGAGCTCCACCCCCAGTCCTGTTTTTTATTCTTTATTTTGAAACAGGGTCTCACTAAGTTGCGGAGGGCCTCACTAAGTAGCTGAGGCTGGCAGCTAACCTGGATCCTCCGGTCTCAGCCTCCCAAGTACTGGGATTACAAGCATGAGCCACCACACCCAGCTTAGTTCTTTTGATAATTTTTTTTAAATTTTGAAACAGGGTCTCACTAAGTTGTTGAGAGTCTTTCTAAGTGGCTGAGGCTGGCCTCAAACCTGCAATCCTCCTCTCTCAGTCTCCCAAGTGCTAGGATTACAGGCATGTGCCACCATGCCTGGTTAATACATAAAGTTTTCTGTATTGGTATTTATGTCAATTATTTATACTCCAGAATTTGTTAATATATCCCTTTTCTATACTTCTATTACAATGAGGATCATTACTTTATGTTTAACAATTCACTCATTTATCCACTCATTTAATAAGGAATTCCTTGGTATTCATTATGTTCTAAGGACAGCATTATAGGCAAGCAACAGTCAAAGAAAAGGAGATGAAAGTAAAAAACAATGGAAATAAAACATATTACTAGAATATAATAATTCTGATTTTGTTGAAACACAAAGAAGCCAGTGACTCAAGAGTAGTATAAAATATATCATTACGGATATAACCTGATACAGTTAAATAAGACTTCACAGAAAGGGCAGCAATGATCAATAAAGAATGGGCTTATCTGGGTATGGTACCACATACCTGTAATCCCAGTATTTGTGAGGCTGAGACCGTAGGATTGCAAGTTCGAGGACAGCTTCAACAATGTAGCGAGACTCTCAGCAACCTAGTGAGACCCTGTTCCAAATAAAAAAATAAAAAAGGCTGAGAGTATAGCTTGGAGGTAGAAGGTCCCTGGATTCACCACACACACACACACACACACACACACACACACACACACACACAAATGGACTTATATCTCTGATATACATTACTGATGTGTCTACTTTTAATAACAAATTTACATACATATTTCAGCATTTCATTATATTCTGTATATATAATTCCAAACTTCACATATTCATGAATACACATATAAATAATTTTGTGGATGGATTAAATGAAAAAAATCTCATTACTACAATTATAAAAATTATATTGCACAAGCAAAATATCTAATTTTTTGGGTGATATATTTTTCTGAGAGTTTTATGTAGATTGCCTTATTTATTTCTCAAGCCTATTGAGTGGGTACTATCATAATACCCATTTTAATAGATGAGAACACTGGAAATCAGTGAAGGGCAAAAATTTGTCAAGAACCACCAGCCTATATGTGGCAGAGCTGAAATTTGAACTCAGGTTTCCAGACTATTGAAATTTTTTATCTTATACCACCCAGCTTTCCTGACTTTCCTTTCTAAATTAATTCTGTATGCTTGTAGGAGACACTGCTTTCTACATTTGTACAAATATGAGCAAATAGACACTTGTTATTACAAAGAAAGAGGGCTCATCCTGGATACCAGTCTTAAATTTTCATCCAAACCTCTGTCTCTACTACCCTTCCTGGCCATCAAAATCAACATCTTCAGGGACTAGAGGTCTAGCTCAGTGGTAGAGCCTTGCCTAACATGTGTGAGGTCCTGGGTTTGATCCCAAGTGCTGCAAAATTAATAATGATAATAATAATAATAATAATAATGATAATAATAATAATGCTGTTTTCTGATTCTGGAAACTGGCCATTCCAGATACTTTCTCTAGAATGTAACCCCTTTATCATGGCCTTTTCTTAAACTGTACCCCTCATCTTCTTAAATAAACCTCTTATGCTACCCTAAAAAAAAAATAAAAACAGTAATAATCAAGATCTTCAAAGAACTAAATTGTATGCATTCACAAGGTGAAATATCTAAGCAATCAGATTTGAGTTATAAATTATGCTCAGTCAAAATCATGGAAAAAGGCAAATATTGGAATTAGAAACATTCCATTATTTTATAATTCAACATCCCACTTCATCCATATCTCTTATTTTAAATTTTATATCATATTTATTGTGTTTTCAGGCTAACTCACACTCTAGTTTCTGATTTCCTGAGTATAAGGCTTTTCTCCTTTCCTTCCTGTTGCCACGGGCCTCTGGTCGGCCCTTGATAGCAATCATGTGTTCTAGAATCTATGTCCAGGCAAAGTGCGTGCAGTAGTTCAGGGATCCAGAATCAAAGTCTGAAAAGTGAACACAGAATCAAATGAGAACTGCTTCCATGAGACTGGAGTGCAGTGCAAAGGGAGCACCAGCTGTTCCAATGCTTCCCAGAGGCCTGCCGCTGTCTTTTATGTGGACATCGTGCAAACCTGTCTTTCAGATCTGGTCAGATTTCCTGCTCTCAAAGAGGCTCCCTTTCATACTGATATGACACTGTTTTATTTTTTCTATTTCCCTGGAACAAAGAGAAGATACAAAACGGAGTGTGCAGTGATCTCAGGTATCCCCATTAAGTGTGATGGTGGTTAGTCTTGTAGTACCTCTCTCTTTTTTGGTTTCCTAATTATACCTGGGAACTTTAGCTATGGAACATCCAATACAAACCATCCCCAAATGATTTCCAAGTTGGGAAAAAAGTTATATATATATGTATACGTACATGTGTATGTGCATACATCTAAGTGTATTTATGTCTCCATATCTCTATCTGTATGTATGTGTGTATCTCTGTATGTATACAAAAGCATTTTATCATAAAAATTTATTGCATACATTTTCACTACTCATTTATTTGGGGGTTAAATATAGTTGAAAAGTGTTCACATACTTGAATGGCTATTGAATATTTTGCCCCCCCAACTAGATTTAAAACCTACTATGAATTTACTAGGACATAGGACAGAAAATTAAATGAGGCAATGCAAACACAAATACCTCTAAAGAAGTTTAAAAGACTTTAAACATTTTAAACATAAATACTATGCTTGTAGACGTTAAACATTAAACATCTGCAGCAGGTGACACAGTGGATATTTCATGAAGAAAAATATACTCACAAAAAATACCACATAGGTGTAAAGTTTTACTTTGCAGCTATCAAGAGGAGTGAAAGAGAGAGGGAGTAAAACATTTGTCGAGACCTCTTATGCACCACCTATTTTCTTGCCACTTTAGGAGTGTTATTTCAGTTGATATTAACGGAAATCCTATTTTATTAAATTAAGAATCTGTCCCTAAGAAACAGCATGAAGCAGGTTGCTGGTCACAAAGTTAACAAGTAGCAAAGCCAGGATTTACATGCTGGTTTCCCCTCTGCCCTGACTCCAACATCTGGATGCTTGTCATTTCATTGTGATTCTTTCTAAAACTTTTCTACCAAAGTTTTTATTTTAGAACTATTACCTACATAATCGTACTCTAAAGAGAGAGTACTCTAAAGAGAGAAGCTATTTCTGAGACAAGTCAATCTTCCTTGAGAAGCCACAATATGTGTGTATTGAAGGGGAGGGATGAGGATCAAACCTCAAGTTATTCATATCTTTCTATGCTGAGGAATAAGGGGATATTAATTCTATCACAACAACTCTGTCAACTTAATCCTTACAGATGTTAAATAACTCACACTGAATAAATCTCCTTCTCTGTGGCTTCTCTCAAAAAAAATACATAAAACTGAGATAATTGACGAAGTTAAAGTATCTTATTAAAATCAAAAGGCTTAAATGATTATAAAATCATTTTCACCCAAGTAAGGATTATATATAACTCTGGTATTATTCTACCATCTGAAATATAAAAAAGAAAAATAAGTTCTGTAACAAGATGGGAAAGTATGATTGACAAAGAGAAGACTGATTTAAAAAAAAAAAGAGCACAATAAATAGGCTTGCCAGCAAAGAAAGATAATAGAAAAAAAAATAAGTTGCTTAGGTATCCTTTAAATAGCACTGATCTCAGGTTGGGAGTGGTGGCGCAAGTTTGTAATCCCGGTACTTTGGGAGGCGGAGATCCAGGTTCGTGGCCAGCCTCAGCTCTCTCTCTCTCTCTCCCTGTCTCTCTCTCTCTCTCTCTCTACTTAGTGAGGCCCTCCGCAACTTTGTGAGACCCGGTTTCAAAATAAAGTATAAAAAATAGGGCCGGGGCGTAGTGCGGAGGTAGAACGCCCCTGGGTTCAATCCCCGGTACTGCAAAAACAAAAACAAAACAAAATAGCACTGATCTCAAGGTCAATTGATTTCAAGGCCAATTGAAATGTCCCAGTCAACTCTCAAAGGATGAATCCACTGATGATGTCAGATTCCTCAGGATCCATTCTCTTCTGAAAAGTCCCCCTCTGAACACTGTGCACAGAGGACCAAGCCTTCAACACATGGGCACTTGGGGGGGTATTCTAGATCCAAATCCTAACACCACGTTTCCAAGATACACCTTTCATGTTTCCCTCCTGCACTTGTTAATACTACTTTTAATGACTTCTTTCTCTGTCATGTGAATGTGGATATTCTCAGTCCATTGTCCTTTCATTAAATAGGTTCTTTCTGGATAAAAATGGCAATATCCATTTTTTTTCCTATCTCTCTCTCTTTTTTTTTCTTTTTATATGGTACTGGGGATTGAACCCAGGGGCATTCTACCTCTGAGCTACACCATCAGCCGTTTTAATTTTTTATTTTGAAACAGGTCTCACTAAGTTGTTTAGAGTCTTGCTAAATTTCTAAATTTCTGAAGCTGGTCTCCAACCTGTCTCAACCTCCCAAGTACTGGGATTACAGGCATGCACAACCATGCACCATTTAACATCCATCATCCATTTTTTACTCCCCAATTGTATCATTAATGTTCAAACCAGGCCTCTAATCATGGAAAACAGATTGTAAGAATCACTGTGTCTTCCTTTAGTTTAGCTCAGGGACCACTTTCGCTACCCATTCCCTCAAATTCCCATCCTTCAATCATGCTCTTGTGTCTTTAATGTGTGTGTGTGTGTGTGTGTGTGTGTGTGTGTGTTACTGGGGATTGAACCCAGGAGCAATCTACCTCTGAACTACACCCCCAACCCTATTTTATAATTTTGAAACAGGGTCTCACTAAGGAGAACCTGCAGAGGGCCTTGTTAAATTGTTGAGGCTGTTGGAGAACCTGCAATCCTCCTGTGTCAGCCTCTCAAGTACTGGCATTACAGGTGTGTGCCACCATGCCTGTTTTTTTTTTTAATTGTTTGAATCTAGCTTCCCACACTTATCTTGTTTTTTTTTTTAATTTTTCTTCTTTGGTCTCTGTTGTCACTACAATTCCTGTTAATTCTAGAAGAGATAACTTGATATCACATTATTCCCCAGATCATTTCCCAGTATCATCAGATGATACATTAAACCTCACTCTTAGCTGAGTGGTGGTGCACACCTGTATTTCCAGTACTTGGAAGGCTGAGATAGGAGGAGGATTGCAGATTCAAAGTCAGCCTCAGCAACTTAGGCCCTCAGCAACCTAGTGAGACCCTGTTTCCAAATAAAAAATAAAATAGGGCTGGGTGTAGCATGTCCCTGGACTCAATCTTCAGCAACACACACACACACACACACACACACACACACACACACACACAAAAAATCATTATTAGGGGAGCAAGATCTTTGACCTTGATCAGTAGAAAGCTCACCAACTGCTGTGTGCATGTATGTCACTATCACTATGAATTACATTGTGATGTGAGACTATAAGACTATAATGCACCAGTAAAAGTATTTGAAAAATTAGAAGGTATGAGCATCACCTGGAGAACTAGTTTAAACACAGAATGATGAGCGCACTCCTAAATATTCTCATCCAGTAGGACTGAGACGGGATGTGAGAATTTGCATTACTGATAAAATAGTAGGTAATACTGAAGTTACTGGATTATGAGGATAATTCTGAGCTATAACATATTCTCTTTGTTATTTTTTTATTGCAAACTCTCATATCATATACTCCTCTTACATGTGGGAGACACCTGTGTCTTTATTCTAACTAATGTAATATGGTAAATGTGATGGGATGTCACTCCCATGACTGTATTGTGACATATTTATCAGAAAGAAAACAGATTCTCTTGCTGGCCTTGGGGAAACAAGCAGTCATGTGGTGAACAGCCTGTACAGAATGCCACGTGCCAGAGATGATGGGTTGCATGTGGTGGATAGTCAATGGTTCAGCCAAGGGTAATAATCTATAAGAAAATCACATTGTTTTACAGAAGAAAATTGGTTATTAAAATGCTGTTGATGAAAAATTATATTAGAGGAGAAAATTATATAAAAGAGTAAATATATCTGAAATCATGATATTGTGGTAATCCCTGAACGGAGATGAGAAATAGAAAAGAGTAGATCTTTGTCTAGACATGATAGGTAGGTCAAATACTGAGTTACTGTTGAATTTTCTAGTCACTATATGATACCATTTTATAATATTCTGTTTTATGCTGAGCTAAGGCCATACATTTAAGTTACATATAATTCTACTTGGGCATACTTCTTGAAAGCATCAACTCTTGTTATCACTTTTGATGAAAGATATTTAGTTCAATTACTAAGTAAATAAGTCATAATAACTATTATAATAACCCAATTTAAAATGTGCTATAGAGCAAACACATTATAGGGGCATTAAAAATTCATCTATTACATTTTCTATTTCAGTAAAAGGAAATATCATCCTTTTTAGCTTTTCATCACTTTTCTTGAGAAATTAGTTTTAACCAATTTGATAGCATTAAGATATACATTTAGAGACCTCCCATGGAGAGAGTTTTTCATTTACAGTTCCACTCTTCTGCTCCCTTGTGATAAATATTCTCCTTAGAGGTATAATTCAATGTAGTAATCAAGTTGAATTCTTTCTTCTTTTCCCATCTATTATGTTATAACAGAATAAAAGCCTAATCTCATGAGACAGTCCTAATAAATACAATTTCTAATGCATAAACAATTACATAGAAATAGAAACAGTTACATAATGGTAGGAAACATAATTATAATTTAAATAAGACCCATAAATAAATTAAACCTATGTATGTTTGTGATAAGAAAAATACAATGACTTAATAAAGATATCTACAGATCTCCCCAGTCTTTTCTCTTATAAAAAAGAATTTAAATTGCAAAACATAAGATAAAAAGAGATTTCATAGCCTGTGTTGATCTACTGGCATTCCCAGTTATATATGGGATTGTATCCCTCAAAATTTATTTTGGGAAAAAAAATCTTATGAAGATTTAGTGAGAGGGCAATCATCTGTGAGTCAAGGGGAGAAGCCTCAGAGGATACTACTGCCCTTCATCATGGCCTTGACTTCCAGCCTCCAGAAGTTTGAGAAAATGAACATCTGTTGATGTCACCCAGTTTGTGGTATTTTATTATGACAGCCAAAGAAAACTAATACATTGTCCAGTTCTCCATTAGTACTAACAGAGGCTTGATGACAACAATACAAAATAGAAAATAACATTTCTTACCACTTGAAAAAGGAGAGAAAAAATAATTTTTGATGGTAGATATAGTTTCAAGAAGTACTTGTATAACTGTTTCATAAACCAAAATTCATCCTTATTAATATGACTTCTCTCTTTTTCTTTTTTTTACTTTATATAAATCTCCTCTTTCCTATATCATGGAGAAAGACTAATCTAAATGTATAAAACTACAATAAGTGTGGGGGGAAGACAGCCATATTTAATAAATACCTAAAGTGTTTACTTAAAGTAAAAATAAAAATCACGATGAGAGAAGGAGATGTTTTCATCCTAAAACTTATGTCAGAATATTACAAAACAAATAGACTATCTAAGGTGCAAGATTTTTAAAAATTGCTTTGTTAAATACTGCTGTAAAGACAGCTTGACACTTGGTCTTTATAATTAAAACGATAAGCACCAGTTTAAGAAACTTTGAAGTACCTTCTGTTTTATAAACAAGTATGAAATTTAACAGCTGAAAAATTTCTTTATCTTGGCAACCGTATTCTGCCTGCCATGATTTAATTAATGCATAATGAAAAATACATGATTCCAGGTATTGTTACTGAATAGGTTTTCCTAGACTTATGATTGAACTCATAAAATATGTAATTATTATTCAGATAAAGAAAATGAATATATTGTTATCTATGAATGCACCACAACCCTAAAACTCTTTGTTATACTCTTTATTCTTCTATGGATGAAAAAAACCTGATTTTTCTTATTATATTCTTAATACAAAAGAACAGTATTTTATGATCATTATTATATAAGAAGACACCTGTTCTATACAAAATTCAATTCTACTAGTCACAGATCATTTTTAAGGTACTTAGGCTACTATGGTAGCAGATATTATATCTTGAAGTCATTGAACACATAACAGCTGACAAGCTAACAGAAAATTGAAAGACAATTTTCAATACTATGTTCCAACTAAATGCCAATTTAGAAACTAAATATAACTCCTGGATTCTGTTTGCACTTTGAAAATTGCATTACAAAGTTTAATAGTAGAATGAAATTTTCTGTAAGTTCTTCATTCTCAAGCTTTGAGGCTTAGGCAAAGTATGTTCCAAAAGAATAGACATTGTTATTTAAAATGAAAATATATATTCTAAAGTTATACATAGCTGTAGCACTTCTTAGGTAAGAAAAAACACTTGCCCTACTGAACTTCCCAGTTATCAGGGTACCTGGGAACAGGTAATGGCTTCTCCTGTTAAGAAGGAACAGCCTGTGCCTGCCATGGAACCTGAGGTGATTTATTCAGAAAACATTTGTGGAATGTGAAGACACAGTTACAGAACTCAAACTATTACGGAGGCAGGAGAAAAACAATGACAATACAGTGTGGTAAGAGATAAGCAAGGGTTGCTATGGAAAGCCATGAGAAAAGAATTACCACAAACAAGAAATGTGGGCAAGAGAGGGTTTTATTTGTGGGAAGTGATGCATGTGATGAGCTTCAGAGAATGAATAGAAAGATGGCTAGATATGGTACCATTTGCAAAGGCTCAGAACAGGTTATGATATGTATACTGGTGAATAGAATGGTGACAGGGAGAAGTCAAGTCGTCAATTGAAGAAGTTACCATGGGATATATTTGTGAAATGTCTGGGGTCCAGCAAAATGTAGCATTGGTATTATTGCTCGGCCTGTGTCCGGAAAATTATGCATTCTAATACTAATTGAAAATGTTACTTTTTTTTCCCCTTGAGCATACTCTCCTATGAAATGGTAAGAGTAATATCTGCTCCATAGCTTAGTTATAAGGAGCAAATGAAAGATATTTATATAGGTAACAGGAAAAGCACAGTTAGCTTTGTAATGAATTGAATCAACATTTAAGAAACAGAGACTCCAATTTGCTCTGTAGAAAGACAACCCTAAACCCAAGATGGAGAGTGATTCAGAAAGGGAAACGAGAGGTGGTGAGGGTTCTAGGGGCTGACACAGTAACTCAGATATCTTAGTCTAGGGTGCTGTATGAAATGCCAAGACTGGTGGCTGACAAAACGCTTGCTTCTAGTTCTGAAGGCTCGCAGTCAGGCTGGAGATCAGGTCGCCAACATGGTCAGGTTCTTGGTGAGGCCAGATTCCTGGGTATGTCCTCACAGGTATTTTCCTTGGTTTGTGTGTAACAAAATTCTTCCTTTTCTGTCCCAAAGGATGCAAGTTTTTATTTTATTGAGTTCTTATCTGTGAAATTAAGTCAACAGACTATAGGAGGGTGGGTATAGGAATATAAAGGTTTATTTTAAGCCAACGAAAGGTAGAAGAGAAAACCAGCTTCCCCACACAGGGGGGAGGTATCTTTGAAAGACAATAATCATTGAAGTTATTAGGAGGTGAGCTTTTATTCCTTCCTGTGGTTCCCCCTCTACACTTTTGTCAGAATTGGGGAATGTCTGACAATGTCTTTTGCCCAGTTTCAATCCTTAATTTGAATTATTATCTGTGGGCTGGTAGGCTCTAATCCCCTTGTGTCACTCAGCAGAATTTGGCCCACAGAAAGGGCTGGTGTTTTGTTTTGATTTCCATAGTCCATTGTTTCTTTACATCTTATCAACCTTCTCTGTTTTTGTTCTTTAAACAGATGGTCTCCTTTAACCCTTCCTGTTCCCAGGTCTTCTGCCCTGCATCATTGCGCACAGGAAAAGAGATCTTTCATCTCCTTTTCTTTTTATAAGTGAATTAATATCATCATGGGACCTTCATCTATATGACCTCATCTAAACCTAATTACTTCCCAAAAATCCAGATTCAAAATACTATCCCATTGGTAATTAGGGAATCCACATGTGAACATGAAGGGTGTGACACAAACATTTAGTCCATAGCATCAAGTGAGAATTTAAGTTAGTGTGAGAGGGTAGGGAGCAGTGATGAGTTGGAGAGAGATTTGAAAACCATTAAGAAGTAGAACCTAATCTGGGGTCAGTGGTGCACATCTGTAATCCCAGTACATAGGAGGCTGAGATAAGAAGATCCCAGGTTTGAGGCCAGCATGTGGTAACTTAGGGAGATCCTGTTTCAAAATTTAAAAAATAATAATAAAATAAAAAGGGCTGGGGTTGTAGCTCAGTCATAGAATGCCTCACCTATACAGCCTGATGATCTGATATAGGAAAGGAGAAGGCAACATGAGGGATAGCTTTCAGACATGCACTGGTGCTACTGATTAAGAAGGAATATTGGAGTAAGTGAGTAATTATGAGCTCAGTTTGGAAACTTTTTTACTTTTTATTTTAAGTGATTGTTAAGCTAAGGAACAACATCTATACTGGGATAAAAACTGGAATAACAACCAAATTCTTCTAGACTTCTTCTTTTTTTTTTTTTTTTTTTTTTGCGGTACCGGGGATTGAACGCAGGGACGTTCTATCTCCGCGCTACACCCCTGGCCCTATTTTTTATACTTTATTTTGAAACCAGGTCTCAAGAAGTTGCGGAGGGCCTCACTAAGGAGAGAGAGAGAGAGAGAGAGAGAGACAGAAAAAGAGAGAGAGAGAGAGAGAGAGAGAGAGAGCTGAGGCTGGCCGCGAACCCGGATCCTCCATTCTCCACCTCCCAAAGTACTGGGATTACAAGCGTGCGCCACCACGCCCGGCTGATCTTCTAGACTTCTTGAATTAACATTCCCTGTATTACCCACAGAGCACTGCTAGAAGCCCCTTTCCATGTGATGTCGAAAAAATTCCTAAAATTTGCTTAGGCTTCCAACTGTCCAACTGGTTATTTTTATGTTTATGCTTTTCTCCAAATTGTGTGGTTCCAAATACAATATTAATATGCATTTATTTCACTTTTCAGTAGTAATCCTTCCTTTTTCATTTGGCCACCTTTTTTTGATACTGGGGATTGAACCCATTCTACCTCTGAGCTACACCCCCAGACCTTTTTATTTTTTATTTTGAAACAGGGTCTTGCTAAGTTGCTGAGGCTGGCCTTGAACCTGAAATCCTCCTGCCTCAGCCACCCAAGTACTGGGATTACAGGTGTATACCACCATGCCTGGTTTGGCCACTCTTTTTTAATCCTATTTCCCAAAGCTCCATTAACAAAAGTTTGTGGTATATCAACTTCTAATGTCTTTGACAAAAAGAACAATTACCTAACAACCTAAAGTAGAAATCAATAAAATTTTTGAATACCACTGTTCCCAATTTTCTCAACCAACTATATCAGAGGGAACATTTTCTTAGTTGCATTTTTTTCCTTAGGCTTCACCCTGTCATTGACTATCTAAATTTTTCCTCTTTTAAAACTTCTTTCCATTTCTCTTTTTGATTTTATCATTTTAAGGCTCTAAAGTCCCTTTCTAATTGCTACAATAATATAGGAATGGGGCAGTACATCATTATTTGGAACAATTTTACTCTCAATTCCATCTCAACTTTGACTTTGGACCACTGGGATAAGAGCAAAAAATGAATGTACCATTTTTCTAAACCAAAAATTTTATCAACTTTACATTCCCACTCTTCATAATAACAAGAATCAAAAAATATTTTGTTTGGTTTTAACTCTAGGTAGTTGAAATTCTTAGAAGGATCTTCTTTCCCTACCAACTTGCATTTTTCTTGATAGTAAAGTTTGTAGTTCAAAGTTAGAGAGGTAATGTAAAAATGTAGAGTGAGCTGATGGTTTAAAAATTCTCACTGACATGTCTCGTGACAGAAGAAATGATTTATGAAACCTGGGACAGAAGAAGCAGTACTCGAGAAGAAAGACATCCACCCTGCCAATGAGCTTTCTATGTCATGTACAAATAGACTGTTGTTCTGGACCTGGTCAGTAGACAGCTTCAAAAATGTGGAGACCTGTCTATGTTAAGAGTGTGTTACTGTGAGTTTAGACGTAATGAGATTGTGAACAGAGAAGAAAAGGAAAAGGATAACAAAAATGAAGGAATTTCAGACAGGTACCCTTTTTTCCCCCATAACTGTGGGTCTTATGGAAGGGGTTCTAATAATGGGTTAAGTTCCAAGAAGCACATTGAACTTCTCTTAACAAAGCTAAAATCCCATAGAGACATGAGTTTGTCACAACTGGCTGAGAAGACATCAGCTAGGATTACACACTGAATTCACCTGCCAACAGCAGCTGGCCGACTTGATGCACCTAAGTTTACAGGTAAGGAAAAAAGACAATGTATGAGTTTATGGTCTTTATATTGTGCTGTGATTTAGGTGTTGATGCTATCTATTGGAAGAAAAGGAAAGTATTGGAGCAGTTGGGAGCTTTAAGAAACTACAAATTATTGAAATAGGGGCTCAGTGTCACAGGAGACAGAACTAACTGGGGAAATGTAAGAGGTTTGCTGATAAGTCACAGGGCACAGATAACACAGAAATTCATAAATTCTTTACTGCCACCAGTGTGGTTGTATATTTTTCCTCTTTCATAGATAAGTACCTTAACTGTAGAAGGTAAGAAGGCAAATGGATGAAGGAATGGATGTTTAAAGATGTGCTGATGATGAGAAGAAAGTTAATCAGAATAGAGGTGATTTGCAGATAAGAGTATACCTAAAGATTATTCTCTCTATGGGCTTAAAAAAAGTGTGTGGAAGTAGCAATACTTTAGAATCTTTTATTAGTGCTCTTTAAATGTTCAATTTAGAGAGTTCCTCCCAGCCAAAGATGTCATACATTTGAGAGAACTGGATTTGTTCCTCCAAATTTCTGAATGAGTTAGTTCAGCTAGATCATAGATAATTGGGACATCTTCAGAAAATAACTTTGAGTATTCCTGAACTCATGGGTTTAAATTATTTTGGAAAGAAATTTGGTAAGGCTGAAAAAAACATTGAAATTATAACTCAAATACCAAATTTTATTATTTGGATTGTATTCATATGAATTATTCTTTTATGTTTATCCATATTACATCATTTAATCCTTAGAACATTCCAAAGAAGTGCATACTAGTATCATTATCGTCCTACAGATGAGGAGATTGAGATACAGAGATATTAAGGATCATGCTTAAAGTCACACAGCAAGCCAATGGTAGAGCCCAACCTGAGAGATCTAGCCAGGGTCTTTTTGTTTGTTTCATTTTGTTTTAATGTACTTTTATTGGTGCATTGTAATTATACATTATAATGAAGTTCAGAGTGATAGGAACATATATGTACACAGCACTAGATGATGCTGTCAATGCTACTGTCGTTTTGCCCTGACTTGGGTTTGCTTCATGAATGGTTCCATTTGCACCTATTGTGTTTAAACCTCTGTTTTCATATGTAAAATTGGAATTTCTTTTTTTATCTGATTATCTATTGCTGGGTAACAAATCATCCTGAAGCAGTAGCTTAAATCATTTATTTTGCCCATGAGTTTTGTTTGTTTGTCTCTGGTTTCTTCTAGACTTGGGTAACAGACTTTCTCTGTTCTTCTCCATGTGTGTAGTCAGATGATGGCTGGAGCTGAATGTCCTTAATGTGCTTCTCACTCAATCCCTCACCTGTCTGGACTCTTTAACATTGGAGGGCTAGAACAGATGCTGTTGTTTGGCAATTTCTCTGTGTGGTCTCTGTGTATGTGTGTGTTCGCCAGGTCACTCTTCTAGTATGGTGACTTCTATGCAACTAGATTGCTTGTATAGTAGCTTAGAGTTTCAAAACTTTAGAGAGAAAAGACCATGCAGAAACTATATTGACTCCTATAAGCTAGCCTGGAACTTCATGTAGTATCACTTTATCACATTCTTTAGATTCACATACTTTATTTTTTTTTAACTTTTTATGTTCATTTATTGGTGCATTGTAAATTATAATTATACATTTTGATATATGTCAGGGTATGAACATCATACATGCACACATTGCACATTTAGCCCTCCCTCCAATCCCACCCTATTCCTTCCCCCTTCCCTCCCTTTCATGCTCCAGATAGTGATTGAGTCTTATAGGTTTGTGTATGTACA
>PVJS01039704.1:0-18777 GCA_004027185.1 Glis glis | reverse complement strand
AGGGAATAGGGTGGGATTGGAGGGAGGGCTAAATGTGCAATGTGTGCATGTATGATGTTCATACCCTGACATATATCAAAATGTATAATTATAATTTACAATGCACCAATAAATGAACATAAAAAGTTAAAAAAAATAAAAATAAAAAAAAATAAAGTATAAAAATAGGGCCAGGGGTGTAGCACGGAGGTAGAACGCCCCTGGGTTCAATCCCCGGTACCGCAAAAAAAAAAAAAAAAGAAAAGTAAAAATAATCTTTTGTCTTCTCTTTTCACCATGATACTCTGCCAAGTACTTTTTTGTAAGGTTAAAATTGTTTAACAAGTCAGATATATAGTTGATTTATTTTATTTTCTCTTAAAACTCAGTTCCACAGGCTCACATAGTAGGTCTGAAGTGAAAGAAATTACATTGCTGATATGTATGGAATATTAACATAGGCTCAGTAGAGGAGATTTGACGATCTTATTTAGTAATTGTTTATGTGTGCTTGCAGGAATTTTTCTGAAATCTTGTTTTGTTTACACTATCACTTTTAGCCCTGTAATATGCTAACCCTATGAAAATTAATCCTTCCTATCTGCCTGTTATTCATAGGGCTGAAATTCTCAGAAAATGAGAAATCACATTTTGTCTTGTACACTGTTAAATTAAGATGAAGCAAATACATCTTTTCCTAAAGGTGATGGAACAAAAGGGTATGATATCACACAAATTCAGAGAAAAATGTTAATCTGCTAGAGTTTTATGATTTCAGAAAAAAATGGAGTCACTATATTTTTAATTGCATTTTTGTTGTCCTTGTTTTCAAATGTATAAACTCAATGATGAACCATTAGTTTCAACTGTGCTACAGAATAATTTATCCCATATTACAAAAAGCAGGCTGAATAGATTTCTCTAATTCATTGTATACTCACACCCATTTATTTGCCCATTTCAATGATTATGTATAGATTTTTGAAGTAGATTTATATATTCTATGAAAAATGAAGATGATATATTAGCCAACATAAATATATCCTATGAAATAATGATAATGAATGAATGTAAACTATCCATTTGATCTTTCCTACTAGAGAAAAGCATAAGTATTCTGATTACCATGATTTTTTTTTATTGGTGCATTGTAATCATACATCTTGATGGGTTTCAGGGTGGTAGAAGTATATATGCACACAATGGTCAATTAGCCCTCCCAAAATTCCCACCCCTATTCCCTCCCCTTCCCTCTTTCTCATGCTCAGCATAGTAGTTGAATGTGGAACATTTGTGTATGTACATCCTGTGCCTTAGGGTGTTTCCCTCTCTCCCCCTCCCATCCCCCTCAGTTATTTCTCCTTTTTTGCTCATCTGAGGTTTCCTCCATCTTTGTCTGGAGTCCCTCCTGTGCCCTATTGTACCTAGCTTCTGCATAGGGAGAGCATCCGACTTTTCACTTTTTGTGACTGACTAATCTCACTAAGCATAATGTTCTCTAATTCCATACATTTACCAGCAAATGACATAATTTTGTTCTTCTTGATGGCTGCATAAAATTCCAATGTGTACATATCCCATAATTCTGTAATCCATTCTTCTGTTGATGGGCATCTTGGCTAGTTCCATAATTTGGCAGTTGTGCAGCAATAAACATACATATGCATGCATTATTCTGTAAATTTGGTTTCCATTCATTTGGGTAGATACCTAGAAGTAGTATTGCTGAGTCATATGGTAGGTTCATTCCCAATCTTCTGAGAATCCTCCACACTGTTTTCCAAAGTGGTTGCACTAATTTGTAATCCCACCAACAGTGTATTATGGTTGCTACTTCTCCACATCCTCGCCAGCATTTTTTACTATTTGTGTTTTTAATGATTGCCATTCTAATTGGGTTAGGTGAAATCTCAGGATAGTTTTGATTTGCATCTCTCTGATTGCTAATGATGCTGAACATTTTTTAATAAACCTATTGGCCATTTGTATTTCTTCTTTTGTGAAGTGCCTATTTAGTTCATTTGCCCATTTTTTTAATTGGGTTATTTGTGTTCTTAGCGGTAAGTTTCTTCAGTTCTCTGTATATTCTAGATATTGGTCCTCTATCAGAGTAGCTGGCAAAAATCTTCTCCCATTCTGTCAGCTCTCTGTTGAGGTTTATGATAGTTTCCTTTGCTGTGCAGAAGCTCTTCTGTTTAATGCAATCCCACATATTGATTCTCTTTTTAATGTCTTGTGCCTTGGGGGTCTTGTTGAGGAAGTTTTTGCCTGTGCCTATTTGTTGAAGAGTTGGACCTATGCCCTCTTCAAGCAGCTGCAAAGTCTCTGGTCGAATTTCCAGGTCTTTGATCCATGTTGAATTGACTATTGTGCAGCGTGAGAAAGTAGGGTTTATTTCCATTTTTCTGCATGTGGTTAACCAGTGTTGCCAACACTATTTGTTGGAGAGGCTATGTTTTTTCCAGTGTATGGTTTTGGCTCCTTTGTCAAATATCAATTCGCTGTAAGTGTGTGGATTTGTTTCTGAGTCTCCTATTCTGTGCCATCACTCTATGCGTCTGCTTTTGTGCCAGTACCATGCTGTTTTTATTACTATGGCTCTGTAGTATAGTTTAAAGTAAAGTATTGTGATGCCTCCTGTATGGTTCTTGTTGCTGAGAACTACATTGGATATTCTGGGTTTTTTGTTGTTCCAAATGATTTTAAGGACTGATTTTTCTATGTCTGTGAAGAATGACCTTGGCAATTTAATGGGTATTGCATTGAATCTGTAGATCACTTTTGGAAGAATGGCCATTTTGATGATATTTATTCTGCCTATTCAAGAGCATGGGAGGTCTTTCCATCTTCTAAGATCTTCTTCAAATGCCGCTACCATTTGGTCTCTTTTGAGTGTGGAGTGAGTCACTGCTTGCTTTCATCTCTGCTGATCTGCAGTTGCTGGACTTACAATAGGTCTCTGGCTTCTCTGCTGACAGTGTGTGGAAGCCACAATGCCAGTAGTGGCTGCAGGGTTTGGCCAAGATGGTGTCGCTGCCGTTCCCTAGGTAAAGTGCTTGGAGCTTTTTACTGTCCTCTGTTTTATCTTCTGACTTTGATTCCATCACATTTCAAAATTTTCATTGTTTAGTTTATCTTTTTGCTGCTTTTCTTCTGTTCAGAAGCTGCTTTCATGGCGATTGAGATCCAAGTCTCAGGGAGATCATAATGTGGTATCTCCCTTAGTTGCCATCTTGGAATCCTCCTGATTACCATGATTTAATAAAAATGATTACCATGATTTAATAAAAGAAAACTCAAGAAAACAAGTTTACAGAACATTAGAAATATTTTAATGTGGAAAAAATTCAAGATTGATGTAATAATCATTTTCAATAGAAAACAATAAAAGTGCTATCCATGGTGTCATATATCATTTTAATAATAGCTAATTAGTACAATTATTATAATAGCTAAGAGTACTCTACTCATAGTAATTGGGAGTAAGACAAGAATAACTTAAAATGAGAAAATTTCTATTTTTCTTCACTGGAATATATATTTCATAACTTTATAACAACATTTTGTTGACAACTCAGAAACATATTATCACATATGTACATAATGTCAATTGAAGTGTTTCTTTACAACTTTAACTTCTAATTGTTTACCTTTAAGTAATACAATACTTCACACATAATATTAGAGTTTTACATCATACATCTCTTTTTCTCCTCTGGATCTTTGTATTATTGTTGTAAATTTACTTTTATATAATGGCATTGTTAATATTTTTATTTAAACAGTCAATTGTCATTTATTTATTTACTTTGGGTACTGGGAATTAAACCCAGGGACAATATTGGCATAGCAAAACATTCTGATATTTGGCATCTGGATAGCTATTTTAGTTTCTCACTATTCATTAAAGGCATATACAAAATATAGGGAATTTTTCATTCTCAAATTCATATTTTCTTAGTTGTACAGTGCCTTATTTTGCTGGTTACTATAGAAAAACTGACTCACATATTTAAAAATGACATGTACTTACAAATTAGTCCACTTGGGCTGTTCTTTTAAAACAATCTATACATTTATATCTCTTGTGTCAAGCAATTTTTAGAAAGTAAAGTAGCAGAATTAAACTGGGTTTTCTTCACCATAAACATAGCTTCAAGTATTGGAATCTCTTTATATAGTGATTCTTCTATTCTGCACAAGAGAACTGAATGCACCTGCAGTGGGAATTCACTTCTCTTTAGAAACAATGCTAATGCTTCAGATCTCACTGCTGTCTCTTCAGAGAGGAAATTATCTGTGTTCTTGGTGTCATATTGTAAAACAAACTCAGTAGTAAGAAGACGATCATGAAACATTGAAAAGTTACATATCCCACAGTATTTGGCTGGAAGGAAGCCAGGATCTATGTGTGATGTTTTGTGGATTAAATGATAAAGTGAGAAATAGTGGTAAGGAGATCAACCTTGAAAGACCAATTAAGGAGAAACCATTCAAAAGACACTCACTCCGATTGATCCACTACAGTTTCCTCTAAAGAGGCTTTTATGGACCTTGTAAAAATAAATGCCATGCTTTCTTTTTCTCTAAATTGCTCTCAATGAATCTTAAATTATTAAGGTAAAACCTGCTATGATCTTTATCATATCTTTATTCCATATTGTTTAAACCCTCTTTGTCTACTACTATTGCACTGGTAGTGTATTATTAATTCTATTTTATTAGTATTATTATTTATTTCCCTTAGTAAATAATTAGTATCAAAGAACCATAGTTGAGTTCTTCTTTCTGTTTATGGTAGAATTTTTTATTTTCTTAAGATGCTTAAGAAAGGGTTTTTTATATTTCATTATATCATATATTTCATATATTTATTTTTTCCTTAATTCCTTTGCTTTTATTTTTAAAATGCTTTCATTGGTACATTATAGTCTCACATTATAATGTAAATTATGTGTTAACAGTGACATACATGCACACAGCACTTGGTGCTCCCCACTTCCCCATTTCCCCCTTCCCAATGCAGAGTACTGACATTGATGTTGGTATATTCATATATGTACACATAGTCACAGCACAATTCACAATATCCAAATTATAGAACCAACCTAGGTGTCCATCAACAAATTCATGGATTACAAAATTATGGGAAATACACACTATGGAATTCTATTCAGCAATAAAGAACAGCAAAATTATGTCATGTGTAAGAAAATGGAAGGACCTGGAGAACATTAAGTAAGATTAGCCAGTTACAGAAAGTGATGGGTCATATGTTTTCTCTAATTTGCACCAGCTATAGAGTAATTGGGATACCAGAGGGACTCCAGATGATGGAGGAGAAACCTCAGTGGAGCCAGAAAGGTTGTCTAAGGGAAGGGGAAGGAGAAGACTGAGGGTACTTTTTGCTTTTTTTTTTGTTTTTACAAATTTTCCCAGTAACATAAATATTTCTGAAGTTTTTGTTTGTTTTGCATTCACGATGTTATCTTTATATCTAAGTTTCCTATGCTACAAATTATACCCATTTCTTGTGGATCATGGAAGGTTGACATAGATGGTTGATAATTGTTTATACTGATGTTGAGGATAAAGCTTTTAGGGACCCATTTAATTGTAACAATGCAGTAAAATTGTGAAGAAAAGGTGAAAGTTGGTTGACATTCTTCAGGCCAATATCAAATCATTTTAAAAGAATGAAACAGTTCAAATAATACTATGTCAACATTTGAATGTATTATGACCAATTTCACTAACATGTACTGGGAGTGAGGAGGGGGTTATGGGGTGGGATATAAAAGAAAATACACCAAGAGATGTGTGCATGTACTTTTGTATCATTGAACCTCACTATGATGTGTACTTGCAACACAGTAATAAAAGTCTTTAAAATGTTCATAAGAATTTTTTGGAATGATATCCCAAAATCTCAGTAACTGTTGCAACACTTGGGTTGTCAAGTTTATTACATTATCTAGCATCATATTTTGACAGATTAACACTTTCATCTGCCCATTCACTGTTTGGAAATCTCATCCTTTTGCAAAATATACTTTGGGGATAAATCACTTAGAATGTTATTTATAGTTGTTTTATAGTTTTGAATGTTAGGCTTCAAATGTAGGTAAAGTAGTTTTAATTAATTAAGACAAATTTTTGTTTATTCAATAAACAGTTGTAGGGTTTTCCTAATTCTGTGTATAAGTATAAACTCTTAACCAAAATTAGTCATTAAACTTACTTCGAAATATTGTGGGGCAGATATCATAATTGTTGCACTTTATATATAAGGACAATGAAAAGGCAGAATTAAGGGTTTTTTTCAAGATTCCCTGCATAATAGTCAGTTAAGTGGCACAGCTGGAATATGAATCCAGGTAAACTGCTCTGAGAGCCAGTGTTCTTGGTCATTGTGCCCATCAAGTTGTGTGTATGTATATGTACGTATGAATATGATACCACTATAATACATATCTTACAAAATCATCACTTAGCTACTGACATGTCTACTAAATATATACTTTCTCACTAAATATTTTTGTATTGTATAGTCATTCTCATTCAATCAGTATCCCAAACTTAAAATCTGAAAGTCATTCTAAACATCTCTTACCTTTCTTCACATAAATACTAAATAGTATATTTGACTTTTCTACTTATATCTATCTCTCTCTCTCTCTCTCTCTCTCTCTATATATATATATATATATATATATATACTTATATATATATATAAGTAGACAATACATCTATACCTATTATCTATCATCAATCTATCTTCTATCTATCATTTATAGATGTTCCTCAAAAGACTAATAATTCAACCACTGTACAATCCAGCTACATCCCTCCTCAGTATCTTTCCAAGAAAATGAAAGTCAGAATAGTAACAATTAGTACTATATGCATATTCATGTTTATAATAACATAATTCACAATAGCCAAATTATATAACCAACCTAGTTGTCCTTCAACAGATGAATGTGTTATATATATATATATATATATATATATATATATATATATATGCAATATAATTTTATTCAACTATTAAGAACAAAATTGTCATTTGCAGGAAAATGGATGAAACTAGAGAATATTATGCTAAGTGAGATCAGTCAATCACTGAAAGTAAAGAGTTGAATGTTTTCCCAGAGACAAAATAGTAAACAAAAAGGACTTTAGATAATTGATGAGTGTGACCAAGAGAGTAGTAGAAGGGTATAGGGAGAGGGAGGAGGGAAGAGAAAAGGAAACAACTGATGAAAGAAACTGTAGCAGATGGTGTTGATGTTATTGTTTGATTCGAAGTCTCTTGCATGAACAACAATGGAGACAAAATGACAAGACAGCTGAGGGGGCTGGAGAGGAGACAGATATCTATCTCTCCTACTGTCCTTCCACCAGTGTCTTGCTTTTATTGAGGGTTATAACCAAAACATTGTAATAAATCATTAAACACAGGAAACAGCAAAGCAGTCATGGAGCAAGTCAGGGAAAAACATCAAGGTAGTCACAGATGAATCAGGGAAGGAAAGGAAATTGTCAGGGTCTTTGCTTATCAGTTTAATTGGAGACCTGTCTGCATGCAGAAATCCCCACTTGGTTGGGCAGTGTGCGCCCCTCCCAAGTTGGACTGAGGTGATCTCAAAGCCGATGACTAACAAGGCTCTCAACATTTCCTCCTTTTTTGTCTTTGAGACAAGACCTGTAGTATTTGCCAGCCTGGAATAACCCTCACTAGGTTTCCAGGCTGCCACAAGATATAATCTGACATGTATCAAATCTGACAATAATAGGTTTGACAATTTTGGATACATTAGTGGTCATTCCCAATTGTTTTTTCATATTAACAATGCAAAGTCAAATTGGGTAGGCAACTAAGTGTTAAAATTAAGACCATCATAAATCCCACTAATAAAGTCAGTCTTAAAGCACTTATGACATAAAATTTAGAGCCCAATTTGTGGCCTGAGATATAGTACTCTTTAGTCTCCCGTTTTGTCAGCTTTGGAATGTGACTGGAGTAGGGTGAGTCATCCTCCTCAAGATCAGCTTGCTTGATTTTTCAGATTTCTCGTGAGCAGTCTAGTAGGTTGTCTATGGGGCTGTTGGCTCCAGAGCTACTGGTGTTTTGTCTAATATCCATTTGCACATTTTTAACATTTGGGAAACACAAATATAGCATTACAGTTACACAAGAGATAACTTTCACTTTAGAGGTAAAATTTAGATAACCATAGAAAACAGGGACAGTAGAAAATACAGGAAATGAATGGCTGTGTTTTTTGTAGTGAAAAGCTATGTTTTGTTGTAAATTTGTCTTGTTTTTTTCTTCTTGTTTGCCAGAGGAGGGGGGTTAATGTAGAGCTTTAGAATCTAGAATTAACTTTTAGAGTGTAAGAGAACAAACAACATTAGAAAATGGAATTATAAATATTTTTAAAGCCTGATGTATGCACCCCTCACTATATATTTTTAAAGCCAAATATTATTTTAAGCAGGGGTCAGTAAAGTGTGAGTGAGGGATGTTTAACAGTTTAACATCAAAAGGGACTTGTTTTCTTAAAATTTGCTGTGGATAATTTGGATTAGGATGTGATTAATAGGATATGACAGACATTATCTGTCGAAAGATAGGATCTTCGTCACTTTATCTCTTATTCAGACCCTTCTTAAGAGCTGCATATAATGGAGTACATATAATGGATTACAGTATATAATGGAGTATAAACCATTTTTAAAAGGATGGTTAGGAGACAATTTAGTAGGTGAAAGAGGAAAGTCATCATTTTTACTTTTGGTTTTCCCCACAACAGGTTAAATGGTCAAAGGGCTGTGCAGCAGCAGCACAGGATATTCCACGCTGAGAAACCTCCCAAGAACCACAGGAAAGGCCTACATTTCTCAAAAAAGTTTTCAAATTATGCTCTCCAAGTGTGCATATGTCTTTATCACTCTGAACTTCATTATGGTGTAAAATTACAATGTACAATAAAGATAAAAACACAAATTATGTCATACCAATGTATGAAGGTATCACTACCAATTATGGTGTTATGTACAGGGAAGGGTAGGAAGCAGGGTGGGGCTTGAAAGAAAACATACCAAGACCTTTGCCTTTGTTCAGGTTTGTATGACTTTAATCTCACTAAGATGTATAATTACAATGCACCAATATAGGTATATAAAAAACAAACTATACATATATATTTATATTTTGTGTGTGTGTGTGGTACTGGGGATTGAACACAGGGGCAATCTTACCTCCGAGCTACACCTTCAGCCCTATTTTATATTCTTTATTTTGAAACAGGTTCTCACTAAGTTGCGGAAGCCTCACTAAGAAGCTGAGGCTGGCTGCAAACCTGCGATCCTCCTGTATTAGCCTCCCAAGTACTGGGATTACAAGTGTGCACCACCATGCTCAGCTACAAACTATATATATATATATATATATTTTTTTTTTTTTTCGGTACTGGGGATTGAACGCAGGGGCATTCTACCTCCGCGCTATGCCCGTGGCCCTATTTTTTATGCTTTATTTTGAGACCGGGTCTCACGAAGTTGCGGAGGGCCTTACTAAGGAGAGAGAGAGAGAGAGAGAGAGAGAGAAAGAGACAAGGAGAGAGATCCTCTGGTCTCCGCCTCCCAAAGTACTGGGATTACAAGCATGCGCCACCACGCCCAGCTACAAACTATATTTTAAATATTAACCTAAAAAGGAATTTCCATTTAATAAAAACAGAATTTGTGTCACAAAAATGAAACATATGTTATTTTTCAACTTTGTCTTCCCCTTTAATTGAAAGTGTACTTACATGGTTAACATGCAGCAGAGTCAGAGTTCCAGGAACTGCATTTCAGGATTGAAAAACTGACAGTATTAATTCAAATTTGAAATATTTCCCTTTTAATATATAAAAGGAAAGAATAAATGGAATGTATTTCTAAAAATAATTTTGATTCTTTTTTTAAATTGCCCTTCTTTATTATCACTAATCATTCTTTCATATAAAACTACTTGCATTTTGATTTGGATTCCAATGTGGCTGTGTATATATTAACTAATATTTACAAGTAAACCTCAGTATCTTTTATCCTAAAAACTCATTGTATCTGACTATTGGCACAAATGTAGAAAATATTGGAAAATGAAAAATAAAACATTTGTACCATAAGATTTTCACATCTTCAGTGTTTTCATTATCACTCTTCCATGATTTGTAGCTGTCTGTGTTATCACTGGTAATATGTTGTTCTTTCATTCTTACTTGAAAAATAATGTTTTACAAATGACTAAACTTTTCTTTCTTTTGTAATGCCAATGTGCCTGGAATGACAAGGGAAAGTTTTAAACTACAACCCATTAGTTGAGCCATTAGTTGGTCTTGATGATATAACTACTAACAGCGACATTTAGTTAAGACATCATTCATTTTTCTGAATTTGGTCAGTGCACTCAGGGTTGTAAGACAGGGGGCTCTTTTAACAAAATATTTGGGGAGCTCATCCTTTAGGTCCCTAATCATTTTGTAAAACACATTTGATGCTCTATGAGTAGTGATATTTTGTGATGCAAATCACAATGTATCTCATCAGATTTCATCATTTCCAAGAGGTTAATGAAAACATCCAGCATTATTTCTTTAAAGATATCTATTGTTCCTAGCCCTGTATTTGTTTAAAATAAGGCATTTGGTTAGAATGCATAGGGATACTATAAAAGACTATGTCACCATTTCTTGTTCTTAAACCAAATTACATCTTACTATATCTTTAAATAAACTTCGTTGTTCTTTGCAAGATATTTGCCTTTTTTATTTTCTATAAATTGTATATGTATAAACACAGTACCATTAAAGGGCCACATATCTGTGTAGTTAAGTCAGACTGTTTTTGGCCATCTTGGTATATAACAGGCTACAACTGAGACCTTGACACTTTCAACTTCCAGTGGCTTCTCTCTGACACTAGAGAAAAGTAAAACAGATTCTTCCAGACCCCAGGTCATTTTGTTGCTGACATTTATAAAATATAGTAATTATTCATTATTCTACAATGGTAGTCTAATAATCTATTAATTTTGCAGTTTACAAATGAACATAATATTTCCTTTTCTTGTTGCCTAAATATATGTCTAAACTCGAATGGTATAATATTTTTAAAATGATAAAATTGGTCTTGAATATTTTTATAAAAATAAAGTGCAACTGATTTTTATGTAAATGTTTTAGCAGATTGATATTAAATCTAAACATAAATTTAACCAATAAATTTGTGTAAAATATGTTTAAGCACACAGACCAAAAAAAAACCCACATAAGGTAGATACGTTTCTTTGACAAGCAAAATAGATTATATAAAATATAACCTTCTATAAAAATTCAAATATAAGAAATGATTCTTATCTTCATATATGGGCAGGGTAAGAAAAAAGTATTTAAATTCAACACAAGGTATTTATGTTAGATATAAAAAGTAATATGTTTTTTTGGTGCTGGGCAGGGCTATAAGTTTTCTTCATAACTTTGCAAGTAATTCCCCTTCTAGAATAGAATCTGGCCAATTGTCCAAAAAATACTCCTTTGGGGAGGGGGCATTATTTGAGATTAAAAAATTTAATAATTGAATCAAAATATAAAGTCATATAATATTATTAAATAATATTATTATTAAATAATACAGAGAGAGACTTGTAAGGAAGTGGAAGAGGATTGAAGGAAGGAGTTAGGGAAGGGAAGAGGGAGGATTGAAGAAGAAATCTGTTCAAATAATACTATGGCAATATGTGAAGATATTACTACCAATCTCACTAACACATGTAGGGAGGGAAGAGGGTAGGATGTGGAGGGAATACACCAAGAGCTGTGTGCATGTATACTTTTATTAAATTGAACCTTAGTGTGACGTATAATTGGAATGAACTAATAAAATAAATACATAGATAAAATTATTTTATTGGTATAAATTTATGTATTTATTTGTAAGAAAATAATTTTTGATCTGCATTCAAATTTCTAAAAATACAAAGCTATTTCTTTACAGTATTTTTTTATTTTAGTTACTACTTTCTTTTTTATATAATTTTATTGGTGCATTGTAATTCCACAACATAGATTCAAAGCCACCCATGGTAGATTTAAAAGAGAAGAAGCCACAACACAAGAAGTCATTTTACATCATTTAACGATAGCATAAATCCCTTATTCTAAAAATTACCCCCAGCATACTAAATTACAGTTAGATAGGTGTGAGAAGTCCTGGTGTGCTATTGCTCAGTAGGCTGACTATAGACAATAGTATACTGCACATTTGAGAGATCTAGACAAAAATTTTTGCCATAAAGAAATGATGTTTTATGAAACAGATATGTTTAACCTGATTCAAACATTACACAATGAATGCATGTATCAAAATATCACATAGTACCTACTAATATATGCAATATTCATGTATTAATGCATTAATTTAAAACTTAAAATAAATATTTAAATTATCTATTAAGGGAAAATATTCTTTGCTTAATTCTATTCTACTCTTTGTATAAATTAAATTTCAGCCTTCATGAGGAAAATTTCTTCTTTATATTTATTTTCCATTGATTAATGTAGAAGAAATGATAGAAATGAGAACTATTATGCAATTCTTTGAAATAATTGATTCAGACAAAGAGTGTCAAAGGATAAAATACTTAAATGAAATTTAGTGGATATTACACAAGTATCAATGGTCATTGCATAAAACATATATCAAAATATATGATTATATAAATTTAAACCGTAACTATTGGATAAATTTGCTGTATACTTTAATAAATTTGCTTATTCTTGAACTTTTTACATTATTTTTATATTATTTTAACATTTAATATTTAAATCTTCAAATTACTTATTAATAACTTAAACATTTAAACTTTAATGTTATTGAGTAAATAAATATAACCTATCTCTAATAAATTTGATAGATTCAAAATTCAAGGTAGAAATAAATATTGATTTGTTGATCTAAGTGACTATGAGAAAACAAAATCTATTTCGTTCTGCAGATGCAGTTGGCTTCTGTTATCTACTAGTAACCTTTGCTATGTTATCCCACCTTAATTTTTAATTCTTTTTTGTCTTAATGTAATTCAGTAAAACCATTCAAATAGAAATTGGTATATACTCACAAAATTATCTATCTTACTTATTTCAATTTAATGATTAAAATAAGCTCATTCTTACATCATAGATAAAATATGAACAATGAAATGTGCTATTTTCAAAAATTGCTTCATTTTCTCCATATGCCAAACAAATGTCATAGAGATTTGAGAACAGGAAGGTCATATGCCAGAAATGTCAACTATTTCCTGCCTATATTCTCTAAAGCTAAGTCTGATTCATTCTGAATTACAGACAGTTACAGA
Organism: Glis glis; assembly: GCA_004027185.1. Lineage (NCBI taxonomy): Eukaryota > Metazoa > Chordata > Mammalia > Rodentia > Gliridae > Glis > Glis glis. The sequence goes on along the minus strand of PVJS01039704.1, from coordinate 5,387 downwards.
AAAGACATTTTTCAAGATGCATTTTGATTTTTGCTGAACTCATAAATTTTTCATTTATGAAAGTTGTCATGCATTTATATGCAAATAACTTTTCTTTGATGTCTCACTTTCTGAAGACAAAAGCGTCATGTCTTGCTTTAGGCATTTAATTTCCATGAAAAGCCATATGGAACCAGACAATTTATCATATTACTTTTAAAGAATCCTTCCATTTGGTGTAAATTTAGTTAAGTTTCTTTCTGGTTATGCTACTGTGGTGTGTGAAAACATTTAAAATATCTTTACCAAGTTAATTTGCAATGTATACATCAGTGCTCCTTTTTAGAAGTAAAAGAGCTAAAATTTTGAGAAAGAACTTTAATAAAAAGTGCATAATGTGTAATTTTCAAATTTTACAGTAACTGGTTAAGTCTATTTCATGGGTTAAAGAAATAGACTTGGAGCCGGGCGTGGTGGCGCACGCTTGTAATCCCAGTACTTTGGGAGGCGGAGACCGGAGGATCCGGGTTCGCGGCCAGCCTCAGCTCTCTTGCTCTCTCTCTCCCTGTCTCTCTCTCTCTCCTTGGTAAGGCCCTCCACAACTTCGTGAGACCCGGTTTCAAAATAAAGTATAAAAAATAGGGCCGGGGGCGTAGTGCGGAGGTAGAACGCCCCTGCGTTCAATCCCCGGTACCGCAAAAAAAAAAAAAAAGAAATAGACTTGGAACAATTTGCATGATACATTTATACAAAATCACACACACAGGCATACGCACTCATTACTCATTAAGTCTAATTGAATTTCTTCATACAAATTGATTTGAATTGCCCACAGCTTTATATTTACTTAAATGTACACACACACACACACACAATTATGTATATGAGATATGAAATAGAGAGGAAATTGAAAAAATAACATGAAAATATACTTCTGGATGCAGTGAACATAATACATTATATTAATGCAAACTGTTTATATTAACCCAATAAAAAACAGGCTGGGGGTGTAGCTCAGAGGTAGAATGCCCCTGGGTTCAATCTCCAGTACCGTAAAAAAAAAAAAAAACTTAATTTTGAAGCTGTGCAATGAGGTGTTTAGGATCACATTAATTTTCTCATAAAAATAAAACATTTAAACAAATGGAGTAATGGCAATAATGAGGTTCAATTTAAATATATTTAAATTTCTACAAACTAAAATTTCTGAACAAATTCTGGCTTTATAGGATTTTTAACAAAAGCAATAGAGTGCCCTATCCCAATGATTATCATATGTAAAAAATATATTGACAACCACTGAATTGAAGAAAGTAAAGATAATTAATTTTGATGTGAGATTACCAACATGAAAAAATTAATGAATTGTACATATTAAATGATTAGACATGGTTAATATTTTTCTATTTAGCATATTGTGTAAAGTCACAGACATAGTAAACAGCAAAACCAAAAGTTAAACTCTGAAATCTGTATCTTCTGATTCAAAGCCCTATATATTATATTCTCCACAGTTGACTAGTGAGCTACTTGTGAAAAAACCCATAATTTTTCTTCAATGACAACAAAATAGCCTTCAAACTGATCATATGGGGAACTCGGGTTAAGGAGTAGAAAAATATAGAGATATTTAAGTAGTTTAAAGACCAAAAAAAGCTGAATTAGTTAAGTTAAAAAGTCAAAATTTAAGTTAAAAAGAGCAAAACTGTCCACAGTGTCCACATTTAATGAGGAAATATCTATCATCTATCTATCTATCTATCTATCTATCTATCTATCTATCATCTATTTATATGAGCAGTGCTGGGGATGGAACCCTGGACCTCACTTACACTAGGCAAATCCTATACTGCTGAGCTATACCCCCAGCCCTAGTGAGGGAAGTATTTTATTTGTGTGATTTTGGTAATCTTCCAGACAAATAGCATCAGGGACCACAATTTTTGTTTTATTAGAAATAAATGAACTCCTCAAATTGTATTACACATGATTCCAGAATATGACAAAACCCTAATGTTTGGCTAATATATAGCTTAAACTGCTGGGCTAAATGTTTAAAAGGATTCATTTTAAAAATAATCCCAAGAAATGCACATTTTTCAAGATTCAAGCATTAAGCTCTGAATTACAGGGCAATGAAAAGGAGACACTGATTCATTAAGAAAACATATAACTTAATTGGTGCTTGACTCCATATTGTCTCAGTTACATTGGAGCTGGCCTTTTAATATCTTTTAATCAGGATTTCTATTATGATAATAACAAATATCTTACTATATACCTAGCATTTTCCAAACTGCACACTTAGCTGAAATGACATATTTCTCACTGTAAGAATCCTGTTGCTCCAGTGTGGTAAGTCAAAATAAAACATATCAAATATATGTCTTTGGTTAAGTTTCTTAGCTTACCCAATGAGATTACACCATCATGGTTCCTTCTCTATGATAGGAATGAGCAGATATGAAGGCCCTGAGAATAGAACATACTCAGGCAGTAGTGTATTTTACAAAATCATAGTTATTCATTTTTTTAAAATTTGCTCCCTGCATGAGGTTTTCTTATTCTGCTATTAAATCATAGAACCATGAAAAGTAGAGATGGATGCCTCTAATGTCCAATCAATAGTATTTAATAACCCGAACAATTAAACATTTTCCTGTGGACATCCACATTCACAACATCTCTGAGTTATGAAAAAAGACTCTTTCTGAAGTATCAACCACATCCCTAAATCATAGCTTTAAGATAACACTAAACTCTAGAGAAAAGTATGAAATAATGTTACTCTAACTCTGGGGAAAAACAGATGAAGATTTAGGAAATGCTTGTGTCTTTCATAGAAAAACACTATCACCACATTTTGTCCTGATAAAAGAATATTTTTACTGGAGTGATATATGGGAAATGTGGCTTGTAAAGTTCTATGGTATCTCCCTAGGAATGGAACAAAAGGTGAAACAGAATAAGCAGCACAAATATTTTCTGGAAAAATGATGACATTCTCTTGAAATTTCTTGGTAAAAGATGGAGGTTGGAGGTGGGAAATATAGATGTCTTTGCTTCTCAAACAACTACGTATTTATAGATTATTTAAATTGGAAGAGCTCATGTGAGATCATCCAGTGGAAAGAGGATCAAAGAAAGAAAGGAGTTGAGGTTCTGTTTGTCATAGCCAGGTCACCATTTAAAATGTTTGTGCATAATTTAAGTAGAACCAGAACTTAACTGAAGGGTGCTACTAATTCCCTGCATTTTCTCAGAGAGGATACTGCCCCATAAACATCCATCTTTAAGTGAACAGGATAAAGAAAGAAGTGATGTGGAAAGGGAGCAGGAGAAAGTGAAAGATGAGAAAGAAGAACAGTTATCAAAAATTGTGATTGCTCTCTAGCCTACTAGCCTAATTAACAAATGGGGACCTTTAGGCACAGAGATAGCCACCAAGCCACATGTACACTCAATTTCCATATCTTCTGACACAGACCAACTGCTTCTACTGCTGCATCACACAACCTGTGTGAAAGAATTCCTTTCACAGGTCAGCCAGGTGATATCCCTAGAAGAAATTATTTCCACCATCACCAGGTTATGAGACATAATACTATTTCAGCCCCCCAAAAACACTGCCATTGAGATAAGATATTTCAGAGTATGGAAACACTTCTTGATAGTGGTCTCTTATTTTTAATCATGGAATGGTTTAAAAGGCAAATAATGACAAGCAAAAAAATCGACTTTATTGAAGTTCATGAAAAACAGTGGGATATAGTGTATTCCATTTCTTTCTCTGGGACAAACGCCATCATGAAAAGCATACCTTTCTCTGAATCCTGAATTAACCTGCAACTCCAAGTAGTTGGAGCTGAAACACAGATGTTGAGGACTGGAGGCGAAAGTACATAGAATCCAATTTCTGGAAATGCCAATCCTCTTTTGCTCCCACACCCCAAACACCTTCACCTGACAGGCAAGGAGCTCTCTGGCAGCGAGGCCCAAGTGTAGCCCATCGATGGCACAGAAAAGACATTGCACTGGGGTGCAAGAAGTAAACATTGGGATTTCCATTACACTCTTTCTCATTATATATATAAGCTATAAGATATATAAGATATAATTAAACCACATAGAACCACGCTACATGCCTATAATTCACAAATATATACATATTGGCACCGCAAGCTCAGAAAACTTTTTACTGACTGGAAGAATGTTAGTAATCTTGGAGAAACACTGGCATGAGCCAGTCTTCTGGTGTTTCCCAAGCAACAGACTCAGAATCCAACATAACCATGAGCTGTGGGCTCCATCAGGCCAACCATAGGTATGGCCTGTCCAGACACAGAGTTGTGGGAAAACTCTTGTAGAACTGATTCACAAGTCTTTGCCAGCACACCCTTATCAATGTCACCCCATAGGCAGAGAGGGTGAGCAACACACAAGGAAACTTGTCTCCCCAAGGCATCTGTGGTGGTAGAAACTGTGTAGGTGGTCTAGGAGGACCCAAGTAGTGTGGAAAGGCCATGCTGGGTGGAGCAGAACTGTAGCTCATATTCAATCAGAACACAGTGCAGAAGCCTCAGAACCTTCCAGTGTTGGCTCAACTGTAGGGGCAGGGGACCCAGGCAAAGGGAACAGCAGCACATCCATACCTGGGAAGACAGCTTATGGCTAAGAGTCTAATGAATACATTTGCACTGGGTCATTGATGAAGTAGTCTCCCCTTACCCATGGTGGTTCACATTCCCCACCATCAACCATGGCCCTAAAATATCAAACGGAATATTCCAAAAGTAAAGAAAGTCATGTTTTAAACAATTTTCATTTCATTTCATTTACAATTGTTCTATTGTATTAGTTACCATTGTTAATCTCTCGCTGTGCCTAATTTATATATTAAACTTTACCATAGGTCAAGCCTTGTGGCACATGCCTGCAATTCCAGTAATTGGGAAACTGAGACAGGAGGATTGCAGGCTTGAGGTCAGCCCCAGCAAATTAGTGAGTTCCTTTTTCAAAATAAAAAATAAAAAGGTCTGGGGGTTTAGCTCGGAGGAAGAATGTACCTGGGTTCAATTCCCGGTACCCCCCACACACATACACACATACACATACACACACACAATTAAAAAGGGCGCAAGAAAATGGAAAGATCTGGAGAACATTATGTTAAGTGAGATTAGCCAATCACAAAAAAAGAAGGGACATATGTTTTCATTAATATGCGCAACTTAGGGAGTAGTGGGGACACAAAAAGGACTCCAATGACAATGGAGAACCCCCAGCGGTGCAAGGGAAGGGGTACAAGGGAAGGGGAAGGGTAAGAAAGAAGTGAATCTATGGAATTACTGTCATAAACAATGTGTATATATGAGATTATACCAACATCATTCTCAGTGCTACATGTG